>JAULKJ010311585.1:0-10929 GCA_032355405.1 Rubia balearica | reverse complement strand
GTCTTTCTCAAATAATAATTTCTCCTGCTCCCATTATTCCTAGGTTCCGGTGGCTTTTGGGCAGAGTTAGTGCTAGGGTCTACTACACCTTAACTTTGTGCTCTTCATCCTTTTCACTGATTTGCTACCCTTATGGGGAGATCGAAGAAGAGGAACAAATGGAAAGCACAATCTTCAAAACAATTCTAAGTACAAGTGGAATTAGAGATGACCAGGGGGAAAGAAATCAATGTACAATAGGGAATGTATACGGTAACAAGGAAGAAAGAAAGATCTCAGATGGAATTAACTTGAAGCTTAGGAGGAGATTGGATTGGAGTATACAGGAAGAAGAGGAGAGTGAGACAAAATCGTGGAGCTCAATTCTGAAAGCAGAATCGGTGGATGAACAGTACTACAAACCATTTGAAATTGAAGGGCTTACAATGGGATTAATCACTATGGAAGATGTGCAGGAGAGCTCGAAGCGGTAGGAAACAACTATTATGTGCAGAGTGCTGGGAAGCAACCTACCTTTCAGAGTAATGAAGGGCCTTTTCTTTCAGATTTGCGGGAAGAAAATAACCAAGGTATGGATCTTGAATCCTAATGTTCTAATGGTGAAAAGAAAATATAGAATATAGGGATGGAGTGTTGGATAAGGGGGTAGTTTATCTTCCATGGTAAACCAGTTTTGATGAAAAACATAGATTATAATGAGGATATTGAGGAACCAAAAATGATGCTAGTATGGATACTATTTCCAGGGCTTCCATTGAGATATTGGCTACCGAAAATCATCCAGCAAGATTGCAAATTCGAGTGGAAAGCATATGAATCTTGATAGGGCTACACAAGAGAAAGAGAGGCTGAATTATGCAAGGGTTCAAGTTAAGGTGCGAATAAGTGACAAATTACCTGATAACCTGTTGTTACTAAATGAGAACAAAGTCATTGTCAGCTAAGAAATCAGCTTTGAATGGAAGCCATTGAAATGTGGGAAGAGTGGTTTGACTGGGAACAATTAGGAGATGTGCAAGAAAAATGCTCAAACTGAGAACATTCAGCAGATAAGGAAGTTGTATGATGAGACTATAAAAGCATGTGTTTTCTACGACATTTAGCATATCTTTTGTTAGGTTTTGTACAGTAGATTACTAGATTTAGGTGAGTTTACATTACAAGGGGTTTTACATGGCCATCGTTGGTTTTATTATCTAAATTTCTCATTTTTTAGCTTAGTCAGATCTAATGGATTTTATGTCCCTACAAGCATCTATATCCATTTTTGCGAGCTTTCATTTGTAGATTGTTCGTAGGCACTTCAGATTATTTTAGAAGGCCATTCACAAGAATGACAGTAGATTGTAAAAGACCATTCGCAAGGATGGTAGAAGACTAAAGGCCACGAGTCAAAATCTGGTAGAAGTTAGAATGGTCGAAGAAGGAAGACAAAGAAGCGGATGAATCGTAATCCGAGAGTTAAACTAAGTTTTGGAAACTATCTGAGAAGAATCAGTCTCTGTAAGTGGCATCGTTGGATTTGTCATCCTAAGTTCTATAAAATCAACTACAAGAAATCCCAAATCTGATCTGCGATTCATCCATAGCAGCATAAACAAGTTGAAGGAAAAGGCCAAGTTTTGGAAGCGTCGAAGACTGGAACGACCTGTGCCAAATCAAGTGCTGAGGTGATTAAGTCCTTGTGCGGACCATGAATTTTTGCACGGCCTGTGCGTCAAGAAATTGAAGAATGAGGTCTCCGATCCACAGCCCATGAAGTTTTGAGAGAACGCGAGCTCAGAAGAAGAAGACTACAACTCCGGTCTACGGCTTGCGTGCTTTTGTGCAAGCCACACGCTCAGTACACCTGGAGAGCAGCTTTAGTCCGCGGCCCATGTACTTTTTATGGGCCGTGTGGTGCGGGTCGTGTGCCTTTATACGGCCTGTGCCAACGTGACATTAGTGGGGGCCTTAGGGTTTCACTAGGGTTACATCAAAACTTGAGCCTTTTGAGGCCCATTTATCTTCTTTTATATAAGGAGCCATTAGTCTTCAAGGGTTTAACAAGTAGGCATAATGTGGATCTAAAATTTGTGGTTAGTAGGAAGGAAGAGGAGAATTCTCTCTCTAGAGTTCTTCCCCCTTTCCTTCTTTTAGTTAGAGAGCCTTCATAATTGTAATTTTATTTTCCTAAATCTAAGAGTAGGTAGAGAGAGAAAGAGACTAACTCTTCTCTTTTCCTTTATTATTTCCTAGTTTATGCATATGACATTGAATCTAATGCTTGAATTGGGTTCAATGTCCTTGGATTAGGGTAATTACTTGGATATTTTATTTGTATTCATGACTAGATAATGGTTTTGTGAGATTCTTATCTTTTATGTGTATGAATATTCATGTTTGATTTGAGGTTTACATTCTTGTATGATGCATGCTATATATATATATATATTCTATGATGCACATCTGTTCATATGTGATATGTTATCGAGTTAGTGTTGATTGCCCCTTAGGAGTGTCGAGTTAGGCATATTGTAGGTTCGTGAGTACTGGCTTTGTGTGTGCATGCATATATGATAGAGAGTACCAATTCGATCATTATAGCCTAGCTTGGTTGGATCATAGCGTGGGTGGGAGACACCCTCGGTGTACCTCGATAGAAAAAGCATGATAGTGTGTAGCAACTAGGGTTATCGTGAAACGACAATCATCATTTCAACCCTAGAGTCATCGTGAGAAGCCGATTCCTTTGCTTCTATGGGCCTAGGGAGATACATTCATAATGGAGTTCCCGAGATGTATTTCCTTACTCTCATACCTAACAGGAGTAATGGCTGCATGGCGACTGCTTAGGGACTTTATCCTTTACGCGGGGGCGCATTAGTACTGGGAGTGAGATTTATGGGGAAAGGAAATGCGGTATCCAAGTGATTGACGCACCTTCGCTAATTATGTAGGCGGTGTTGATAGGATTAAAATGGGCTTAGGTATCTTTGTGCGACAGACGTTGAGAAGTTCCGACTATCACCCACACTATGTCACATAGACATGAGATAGGTTTATATGTATTATATGCGATAGAATCTAGGATCAAAGTCATTTACAAGTCATATTACACAAACATCCCCAAGGCTAGCTTAATATAGTTTATTCTCATGTTTTGCATGATTAGTAGTTTTAAGGAAAAAACCCCCAAAAATCGTGTTTGTAGCACTAGCTATTCCGACACACAATCAGAGTGACGACTTTTGAATTCTAGCATCTCTATGGATAACCCCGGACTTGCCACTAGCTACTCTCTAGTACTTATAATGAGCACATGAGCAACAATATAAATTCTATCTTTGATCTCCTAGCGCTCCACGGTTAGTAACTGCTCTCCCGTGAAAAGGTTGGTGTTATTAACGACTCTGCGTAGTGCGGATCAGTGTATTTTCCAATAGGTGTAAAAACAAAAGAAGAAATGGCTCAGAAAAAAGAGAAAGATAAGAAGACCTGCAGATGGAAGGGAAACTGAAGGAGGATGGATTTTGAAATGGTGTAAAAAGGAATGAAAGCAGCAAAAGGGAAGGAGAAAATGCAAGAATGCTCACAAAGCTCAGGGAGTAAGTGCAACGTAGACACTCTTCTAACTAATCCACCTGATGCATAATGAACTTTCTTGCTGGAATGTGTGTGGGTTAAATAAGTATGAAAGCATATGAGGATTAAAAACTTTTGTTTTCTAAGCCATATAAGGTGTTTGGGGTTGTTGGAAACTAAAGCAAAGAAATAAAATCAACAAAAAATGTGGGACAAGATTGGTCTTGGCCGGAGTTGATTACTGATGGACATATTGCTGGTGGGAGGATCTAGTTAGAATAGAGACATGATTTTTATAATCTGAATTTATTGAATGTTGGTGATCAGTGGATGGATCTTGAAGAAGAAATTAAGGACATGAGTTTGTGTTTTTATCTGAAAATGGTAGATGAGCACAATACCATAGAGAAAAGAAAAACTATGTTGGAGTACGTTAAAGTGCAAGGAAGCAGAGATGATAAACCCTGGATAATTATTGGATATTTCAACTCACTTTTGGAGTTGGGAGACAGGGTTTGATGGAAATGATGTAGAGGAAAAAGAGATCTTAGATTTTCAAGAGGTAATAGAATTAAAGTTACCGGAAGAAATTTGAACTATAATTATGAAATACACCTGGTGTTATAGGAGAGAAGCAAGAGAATTAATTAAAATAAATATTGATAAGGGGATAGTTAATCAAGAATGGACTAGTAATTTAGAGCAAGCATACTGTGAGGTGAAGCCTGATAATAACTCAGATCATCATCTTATTGTTCTGAATTGGCAGAAAGAGGTATGCAGAAAAGTTAGGAATTTTAAGTACAATAATATGTCACCACATTTCATGGGGACTGTTAAGGCAGTATGGAGCTAGGTGGAGTAAATGGAGGATTTTGAAAAGTTTTTAACAGAGATGATGAGGCCTTTGGGGAGCTAAATAAAAATGAGTTTTCTAACATTGGTGAAAGAGTTATACAAGCTAAAAAAGTGGGAGGGAAGCACGTGATTTACCGAATGAGGATCCTAGTAATGAAGGAAAGCATAGAAAGGAGTTTCAAGATAGGAAAATGCTATAAGAGTTCGAGGAGGCTGAATTCAAGTACAGACTTCATAGAGACAAAGACCAATACTTCATGAGGGGGATAGACCAACTAAGTTGACCCATGCAGCCATGAAGACAAGATCTCCGCCTTTCCGGTTACTTCTTCGCACTCATCGAGCTTTCTCCGATGTGCAATAGCCGACGGTTATGGTTCTGTGACGACGTCACGCGCAAATGAAGACATGAATCCTTGAGATTGATGGAAGAAGAAGCACGTAAGTAAGAACAAGGCGGAAATAGAGGCACAGAAGCATGAAGACGCGAGGAATAAAACCTCATAGACCGTCAGCGATGGGGGATCTGGCGGATGAGTGAAGGAAGAAGAAGGGAATTGTGTTTTTTTGGATATTTGCAATTATCCCTGTATTTCAAAATTCTTTTTAAAATCACCCCAATCCATAAATAATTATATCTGGCCCCCCAAAAGTTTGAAACTCATATTTAATGTTTCAATCATTCATAATTTGTCATTGATCTCACCATGAGACAATCTCGCAGGAGACAGACTCACCTAACAATAGCCCATGCGATAACTATTGCTCATATATCTATCAAATATGTGATCAAAGTTTGACCACTTTGATTGATAAAAAAGATTCCTTGCAAGTTAACACAAGTGGAGAAGGATCTATTAAAGGCAGCATTAGAAGGCGGTTTCATCAGAACCGCCTTTAATTACGGTCTGAAATAAGTTTCGAGTTCAGAAATCCTTCCCAGGTGACTTTTTTTCATTTTAAAGTAAGTTTTAAATCGATTAAAGGTGGTTTCGCCTTTAATGAAAATTGATTAAATACGGTTTCACCTTTAATGAAAATTGATTAAAGCCGGTTTTAATTATAGAACAACCTTTAATTAGGGTCCGAAATAGATTTCGAGTTCAGAAGTGCTATCCCAGGTCACCCTTTATTTTAAAGATGGTTCTAATGGTAGATTCACCGTTAATGGGCTGTCTTTTTGGCCCTATATGTAAATCCAATGACTAGGGTTTCCACTCTTTAATTATTTTGACTTCACTCTTTTTCAACATGAACTCCCGCCTAACTACTCATTAGTTTTCTCCCTCCACTTCCGCCTTCCACTGTCAAACCACCATTCTCCGCCCATCCCCCACATTCCACCCTTAACATCCTCCACTCTCCGCCCACCTTCTGAAACTTTCATCTCTCTCCACCCTCAGGCTTCCACCACTTTACCACCGGAGAATGTCACCACTACAACTAAAGATAGTCTTTGCCACTGGAGATCGACCCACCACTCGCTGAAGAATGCAACTAATGCTAGAGAATGCCACAGCGCTGGAGAATCATCACCCCCGCTGGAGATCGAATCATTCCACCATTGCTGGAGAATGCCTCCACCGGCACGACCCGCTTCCATCGCCGTGACGGTGTTGTTGCGCCAGAACTGGATGGTTGTAGGGAGATCCATGGAAACCCTATAGTGTTGTTGATTCGTTGTTACCGCTTCGTATTTGTTGTTGCTCTATGCTGGAGAAGGCTATCAACCATTTCTTCCACTATTTGTTTGAAGGCTGCCGGAAACCTCGAGTTTCTAGCAACTTTGTTTTTTAGAACCTCAGAAATAGGTTCCAAATTTGGAACCTATTTCAGTTTCGATCAAAGGCAGAGGCGGAGAAGACAGTTCTAAAGTACCTTCTATGGTTTGATAGAACCGCCTTTAATCACCCCTGTCTCTACTAGTGTAAAGAAGGATAGATGGAGTATAGTAATTTTAATAAAAACTCACTAATTTAAATATATAATTATATATAAAACTGCTAAAACAGAAGAAATACTGTTTAAAATTATGATATTTAAGTTATAAATACATTGTTTAAAACTAAAAATTACTTCAAACAGTATCTTATATTTTATGAATTACTTCGACAAGCATCATAAATACGCTGTTTAAAACTAAAAATTACTTCGGAAAGTACGTTAAAATTACTTCCTTACACTAGTGGAGACAATAATTTAATATGATTGAAAGCTGTTAAACTAAAACAATCATACTCATCAGTTCTAGTATAAGTTACACATTTTAATTTTCGACAGTTGATTCAAAAAATAATTTACCATTCATATTTTAAATTATTTATAATTAAAAGTCATAATTTTTTTAAAATATAGAATAAGATGAATATAACATTACGCCATATGATAATATCCTTACATATATTAATAAAAATATCATAATTTAAATTAATCGACTTTAACTTAATGATGCTATAATTACAGTTTACGATGGAACAGAGACATTACAAAAATTTGAAATCCGTGTCTAAGCGTTAAAGTTTTGTGAATAAAGAAACAAAAGTAGTGTCAATACTCACATTCACGCTATTAAGATACTTGTCCTTTTCCACCCTCACAATTTGACCCTTTTTCACTGCCAAAAAGAAGAAGAAGCAGTTAATTACCCACTGCAAATGGAATGAATCTGAATGGAGAAAGCGAACTTAACTTGAATACACAGGCTTTTTGGGCTTTGGAGGAGGAGGTGTTTTGGCAGGTTGGGAATTGGTAGAAGAAACCTGTTGTGCTTCATTTTCGGATGATGCTTTGATGAGAGCTAGTCTGAATGGAGATTTTGATGGAAGATTGCCAGTGGAGAAGTAGCAGGCATTTGAAAAGGTAAAGGGTGTGGAAGTAGAAGTGGAGAAAGCCATGGAGTTGGAAGATATCCAACCTCTCCTCAGCAGATAAGGGGGCATGCAGATGACATCTTTTAATTGAATGGTCTGATTTTAAAGTGTCCTTTAAACAAAAATCAGAGTAGAAAAAACAAACTAAAAGAAAAAAAAACATTTCTACACTAATCCACTCGTTCATTGACCTATTCAGTACACACTATGGCATTGACTATTGGGATTAGATCCGTCGAATGGGTGATTTGGATAACCCATTATCCAAATCTAATTAATTCATTATCTAATTAATTATTATTATCTAATTAACTCACTTATTAATGAGTCATAATGTATTAGATTATAAATGTGTTAGGTCATTAAATTGATAACCCGTGAGTAACCCATGGTATAACTCATGTGACCCACCGAGTTATCCAACAAGTCATCATCCAATAAGTCATTATGTAACTAACTCAATATCATCTAACATTTCTCCCTTTATCCAATAAGCCATTATGTAATTGACTCGAGTTCGTGTTTGAGATCAAACTCTAACCATGATTAGATTTTTAATTTTTAATTTTCTATATACATTATAATATATTATATTTAATAAAATCTATCAAATATATAAAAATGACGTTGGCTCACTAATCTTGCAGAAGTTAATGAATAGTATTGGCTGAGCTCAGTTTCAAATGCTCTATTCGACTCAGCTCAAGTTCAATCAAATTGAATTTGAGTTCTCCCGATTTAAAATATTTTAATTTCGAATTCAGCTCAATTTCGATCAAACTTGTAAAATTTTGAAAATTCTCAGCATCAACCGTGATGAGAGCGGCAAAACGGTGGCGTTCATGCTCCCCATTCTCCACCGCCTCGCCGAGTACTCG
The DNA here is from genome assembly GCA_032355405.1 of Rubia balearica. Lineage (NCBI taxonomy): Eukaryota > Viridiplantae > Streptophyta > Magnoliopsida > Gentianales > Rubiaceae > Rubia > Rubia balearica. The sequence goes on along the minus strand of JAULKJ010311585.1, from coordinate 2,759 downwards.
TACAACTTCTCCGCCATGGTGGTGACGCCCATGACCGAGCACGCGTACAAGCACCATTTCTGGGCTCGCTGCAGGTTGAAGCTTAGCAAGTCGGATAAGGATATGCGGGTCCTAATTACTGGCGAGATGGATATGCCAAAGCTGGCAAACCCGCTTGCGTTCCGGATTCACATAGTCGTTGCTACTCCACGAAGGATGATTGAGAATACTGTAGACGCTGATATTCCTTTCCTTTTTTTCTTCAAGAATTAAGGTCATTTATGAGGTTTTTAAATTTTATTTTTCTTATTTTGGAGTTTGATGCAAGGGTTGAATATCTTGATAAGTTTTATTTTATTTATTTGCCATGGAGCAATATAGCTTGATTTTATTGTGTTGTAGTTCTTGGTTCTGCATGAGGCCGATAGGCTTATAGATGTTGAATTTTAACAGGAGATGGGAGTAATCTTCTGGTGCTTCCAAAAAAATTATAATATTTTTGGATGTTTGATCTCAATATTTTTGGATTTTTGATCTCAAATTTTTAAAATATTTTTGGATGCTTGATCAAACTTGTAAAATTTTAATTTTTTTTTGGTTCGAACACGAATTTAAATACAATAATTTTTCTCGATCTCTTACTCGAACCATGATTAAATATATATATTTTTTACGTACATTATAAATATTACATATTTTAATAAAAAAATATATTAAATATATATTATATTGGTTCGACGAACTTTACGAACGATATTAGTGAGTTTGAGCTCGAATACTATAAGAGTTTGCTCGAGCTTAGTTAAATCAAATTCTAGTCCAGTTTTAACCGAGTTGTTCGCGAATTTTTTCCGAACGGTTCGTTTACACCATTACCCATGATTTACAGTTCGGTTCGTTACAACCCAGCTAAATGACTTCTATCCAACGAGTCTTTAAGTTTTGACCCAACAGGTCACTTTGTTTTGACTTAACATGTTGTTTATCAATTTACCTAATTTACTGAAATTTAAACCCAACTTGTGAAAATTGTTATCTTATTATAAGAAATTATCCACGGGTCACCCGTTATCCAACCCAAACCAACTCGACCCAAAATTATCTGACGGTTAACCTGTTAACCAACCCTATAACTGTATCTCAAATTTATCCATTAACCCAATGAGCCATTAGCCAATAAGTCTTATCCAATAAGTTAACATAGTAAATCGGTAATGGTTATCCATCGGGTAACCAAACCCTTTGGCGGCCAAATTGGAATTATAGACACCGGTATTTCGAGCCCCCAGACTACCTGTGCCTAAGTATGGTGGTACTGAAACGTAGTTACAAAGGCACCAATATTCAAAACCGGTGCTGAGTCTTGTTAATCAGCACCAGATTCTATACATGTGCCAAAAACACCGTAGTGGTGCTTAATCCACATAACCAGCACCGGTAGAATCCAACAGCTGCTAATAGATTAATTCCAGCACCAGTTTCTTGTGACCGGTGGTGGTTGTTAATTGAAGACCACTTCCAATATATTTGAGCAATGATTCCAATTTATAAACAGTGCTAGGGATTCGAGGTACATTAAACTTTCAGCACCGATATTGAAAGTATTACCGGTGCTTGTTCACACAAGGCTAATCATGTTTCAACACTGGTATGTTAATTGAAAAATAGGTGCCAGTTTTATTTTTTAGTTTGCAGTGCGCTATTTTAATTTTTCTAGCCCATCATGATCAAAATCGGGTGAAATATCATAGATAGAACAATGAGGACAACCACAAACATGATTAATGCTAAGAAAGGAGTAATGAGTATACTAAAGGCTAAATATGACTTAAAAAACATAATCCATCTACATGCAAATTATAGGAAAAACTGTAAATTATAAAGAAATTCCTTTTCTACACTTGAAGAAACTGCTCGAGGTCCATAGAAGTCTTGCAACATTTGGAATGTACGTCCACCCAACCTTGATACCATCTCTCGGTTACAGTTGCTATCTTTTTGGCATTATATGCTCATTGCTTTGAGGGAAATACCCGTTGTACCCAAAACAAGCCCACGGTTAAGTAAGTGAATTTTTTAGTAAGTAAGAAGAACAATTGAATAATTTGTAATTTGTCATCCAACCTTTAGAATATCTGTAGAGGTAGTGTTGAGCACAAACTCTTTCATGAAGAGGAGGATGTAGTATTCACATTCCCAACCACTAAACTGATTCTGGTACTGCAAATGAAAAAAATCTGAGTTAAACGTAATTTTATTAAATAATGGTGGAAATGAAAGGACTCTTGGATGGATTGACTTACATCGATGTTAGTGATTTTCCATGTGTAATCCAGAGACGGTTCCATCTTCATCTTCTCCCTTTGATATTCTCATGTAATCCTGGTAATGTTGAACTCTTAAAGGTTAGTTAACTCGCACTTGTAAATGTTAAAATTAGTAAGATGAAAGGAATGAAAGTACCTGGAAATGATTTTGTTTTCATTAATGTTTTTTGGTTTGATTCTTCCAGTCATCGAGTTAAGGGTAAAAATTTCCTCCGCACTAGGACAGATGAGTACTAAGTACCCATGACCACTGTGTTGAAAAGAATGTAGCACACGAATGAAATATTCAGCGGTGTATAATTTAGTGCAAGTGAAATATTAAAAAGTGCCACTTACATTTTAGTGTAAGGCACCACATAAACTTCGGCATAAGTAGCAAGTATGGTTTCGAGAATGGCTTTAGAACGACATTCGACTTCAGCCTCATTGATTTCCGCAGCATAGCCTCATGTA
>JAULKJ010311575.1:0-10930 GCA_032355405.1 Rubia balearica | reverse complement strand
CTTCGACATCAGGATAACCAATATTGGAAGAGTGGATGATTTTTTGTGAAAAGTTAAACCATAATGAAGAGTACCACGAACATAAAAAAAATCCAAGTATCAGCCTGAAAGTGGTCATCAGTAAGAACCTGTATGAACTGACTGACTATAATAATAGTGTAAGACATGTAGGAAAGCGTGATCGTAAAATACTGAAGATCGCCAACTAACAAGCTGTAAAGCATAGGATTAGCGAATGACTTATTGGTAAAGCTATGTAGCTGAGAATACGCGATATATAGAGTGGAAACGAGTATTGCATTTATCATACCAGCATGAAGAAAAATATATGTGGGATATCTTGCCCAACTAAGTAATAAGTCATTCAAAGTTAACAAAATCCTTCAGATCCAAGAAATATTGTATGGTGTCGATATCAGTATTTGCAAACTCACGATTTACTCGATCAATGAACTTTCGAATAAGAGAACCAACATTTCCTGTGAGAATGATATCAACATAAAACCAAAAGATATAACATGAAATGGAGCTTAGCAAAAATGACACTACTACAAATTCGAACTATCTTAGCACTTTCCTTGTAACACTTATTAGAAATGTAACAATAGCTTATAAAGTGTAAATTAAACCATTGAAAAGTGTTACATAAATAATGAAAAGTGTTACCTAGATTTTAAGAGTGTTACATTAGATCTAATGCAACATCACCTAAGGTAATACTTGTAAAAGTGTTGCAATAGGTTCAAATTAGTATTATTAGCACCTAAAGTAACACTTTTACAAGCATTAGTTTAGGTGATGTTGCATTAGATCTAATGTGACACTTTTTAAAAGTTAGGTAACATTTTCAACATTTATGTAACACCTTTAAAAGATTTAAGTAACACTTTATAAGTTATTGTAATATTTCTAATAAGTATTGCAATGGAAGTGTTACATTAGCTTGAGTTTGTAGTAGTGCGAACATGGACGTATTAGCAGAACTGAACAAAAAACTAAGGCTAATGAGAAATGAGCTGCAGCGCTGAAACCAAGCATGAGGAGCTTGTTTCAAACTATAAATAGCATTGCGCAGATGATAAATATTATCAGGTCGCATGGGATCTTTGTAATAAAGAGGCTATTATATGTACTATGTGGAACTAAGAGCATCATTCAAAAAAAATATTTTTGACATCCAGCTAATGGAATGGCCATTTCTTAATGATAGTAAGAGACAAACTAGAGCACACTATGGAAGCCTTAACCACCAGACCGAAGTTATGATCATAATCAAAACAGAGAAGCTATGAAAACTTTAAGCAACCAAATATTCCTTATAATGATCAATAAAACCATGTGTATGAATATTCAATCTGAAAACCCAATTTGAAAACCAACCAAGTTAACATTGGACGGATGCATAATTAGCTCCCAAGTCTACTGAGTATGAAGAGCTTTCTTCTAAGAATGTATGGTGGACACCTAGTTACGATCCTTGACACTTGAACGATAACTGTAGGGTTTTTTCTAAACAAATAAAGCATTCAGAAGACCAGAAATCTCATGATCCGAATAGTCTTTGTGCTTGAGCAACCCTATTCTCGAAAAAGTTGTCATACGGTGACAAGAAACTGGCCGAGGAGACAAATCCTCATTGTCTAAAAGAGAAGGAGGCAACAAGCCAGCAAACACAAGAGGCAAGGATGAGTCAACCAAAGAAGATACGACTGGCATCGAAGATTGTGGAGTTGTTGAGGACGCGGGAGGCGCGTGACAATCAAGCAATTTTTGGGCACATGGAAATCACCAATGGCATCAATTGTGACACGAACATCTGAGAATGGGACTTCAAGCAAAGAGGGGTTGTAGTGGTAGGACCGAAGGCAACCAAATCAGGATCATCATCAAGAATGCGATGTGAAACTAATGACGTCTACTTCATAATTTTTTAGACTACTCAAAAACATTTGAAGTGATAGAGATAGGTTTTAAAAAGTCAACACTTCAAGGGAAAAAGTGAAACATGGGACCAAGGCTAGCAAATGAGGGGTAGGATTCATCACATGATGAGTAAGATACTCATTCTTATTTACATGATCAAAGCAACGATAACCCTTATATTGAGAGTTATCACCCAAGTAAATGCATGGGAAAATGTGTGGCACCAACTTATGAGGAGCACAAGGGTGTAGATATGGAAAGACCCAATAGCCAAACTGATGAAAATCAGAATAATCAGGCACATGGAAAAAATAACAAAGAGTGATTGATAGTAAGGGCAGCAGCACAGAAGTTGTCGCACCAAAAGGAATAATATAATCCTAAATGGTAGAGCATGGAAAGCCTCATTTTCGTGATATGGCTACGCTTGCACTCAACATGACAATTTTGCTCTGATGTGTACGGGAAATAAATCTAATGATGAATGCCCTTGGCTACAAAGTGAGACCTCATGCGAGAATTGACAAAATTTGTCCCACCATCACTTTTAAGAACTTTGATAGTAGTGGAAAAGTCATTTTCAACCAAAGCCTCAAAGTGGAGATATATCTCTACAAAGCCAGATTTGTGATGTAGAGAATATAACCAAGTAAATTGAGAGTGATCAGGAGCAAATCTAACCTAGTATGGAAAATCATCCCGAGAAACAACATGAGAAAACAAAGGTCACAAGAATCAAATCAAGCAAATGTGGTGCACGTTTATTATTAATTTTAGTAAAGGAAAGACATTTTCCTTTCCCCGTCTTGAAATAGGAACACAAATGTGGCTATCTAGTATGCCAAAGTCTGGGAGATGCTTAGACTTACTTGACACAAAAGAAGAGAGGTTAAAGCAGCACCACTGGATCCATAACATATAAGCCTCCATCACAGTGGGCTTGGCTAATAACAACACTGATAAACTTATTCTAGTGAAATAAGAAACATCGAAGAAAATAACATTCTTCTCAAGTCAATTTTCTAATAGATAGAAAATTCTCGGTATTATGGGGAACAACTCAAACATCGAAAAAATACAGAAAAATAGTGACTTGAGAATGACCAACATGAACAATGTTAAGGGCAAAATAATTACCAAAAAATACACGATTTTTACCTGGAGTCACGTGATGAAGATCCGACTGAAAGGAAGTGATGTAGTTTGTTTCACTAGAATCAGCTATCCAGCAATGAAATCGAGCAGGTGGAGATAATAGTGGTAGAGAGGCGGAAAAATAAGCATGAGAGGACAATTGAGGACACTTCGGGGTAAAATGACCAAATTTTCCACACCACCTGCACTACAACTTATAGATAGAAGCAACAACATGGTCTATAACACCATACCGCTCACAATGCAATTTAGAAGAAGAAGCAACATGGCCCATCACATATCATTGATGTTGTGGATGATCAAAATGAGCCATAACTCTTTTTTTCTTTGGGAAAAATACTAGGCAATGACTGTGCGCTAATGAGACGTTGACTAGGGTGAGGATGAGGCACTGACTAAAGCACTGAGAGAGTCAAAGGTGTTCCATAGGCAAAGCGTGTGAACTCACACATTGCTGGAGGGTCTAGAGAGTTTGTGGTCACACGCTTTTGCTGAGAAAAGAAACCCCCACTTAGATCAAGATGTGGAGCAGAGAAGAAACCAAAGTATTTGGTTGATGGTAGTTAATGCATACTCCATCCGTCCCATCGTTAGTGACATATTTATTTTTTCACGGTTTTCAATGATCATGTTTGAATGTCAATATCTCTAGCTACATATACCAATTCTGCATAAAAATTGTAATTTAGAAAATATGTTTTAAGATGAATACAACAATATCTCACATGATATATTTATTATATATTAATTTATATTTATGGTTAAAGTTTACCAAATTTGACTTTGAAAAGTAAATATGCTAATACTGGTGGGACGGAGGGAGTATGCGGGATGGAAACGAGTCTGTCAGAGACGAAATAATGTTTCACATGTTGGGACAACAACAAGGTCGTCAGAGATGAAATAAGAACGCTAGAACAAACATCGGGCTGAAAGAACTAAACAAATGCAAAAGAAGACCGCAGGCCCAAGAGAGTTTATGTTAGCACCGAAGAGAAGAAAGAATGATGCATAATTAAAATAAAAATATATGATTGACCGGTGATTGATGGAGTTGACCGACTGCTAAAAATTCAAAGGATAGATGCGTTAGGGGGGGGAAAAGAACTATGTACCGACGTGATCGGAAGAAGAAGTATGAGAATTGCGATGGAGTTGCAAAATTTTTATTTTTGAAAAAAAATGTAGGGTTTAGAGGAACTTGTCTAATATCATGCAAGAATATAACATCCATAATGAAAGGGTTGTGTGTTTTGTCATATAGTTGAATCATATGATTACCAATAATATACAAGATATTGTGAGATGAAGAAGGTTTTTACAATCTCCATAGGAAAAGGGGCAATGGTAAAAATCACACCCACACCGTCGTTGTCTCTTCTGATTTAGAGCCTCTGTCTCCCGACCATTTTGACAACAACGATGAATACTTTGGAGAGGTATCTACGTCTGTGTGCATGTTTTGCACCGACAAACAGCCCACCAAAAAACTGACATGGTTATCAAATTGCTCCCACTTTTTTCGATGTCCTTTCGTCTTCCCCTGCCACACTAACACCACCAGTGTTACATTGTCTTCCTTCGACTTTCCCCACCGCTGCTCCCTTTGTCTTTCTCCACAATCTATTACACCACCACTAATTCACCACCGCTTGAAAATAGGCTCGATTCACCACTTCCCAACCCTAGCTCACCAATTTTCCACTGAAGTAGACGATAATGAAGAAAGAAATTTGGGAAGAAAGAAATGGGGAAAGATATAAAACGGAGGGAGAAACCCACCGTTGGCTAGGGAAGAAAGAAATGGGGGGAGGGTTTTCATTATTTCATTTTCACCTTATTTAAGTTAAGGGTAATTTTATCTTTCACCAGAATCCAACCAAATGAATTTTGACTAAAAAGTCAACCAAGTTCAGGGTTAGATTGACACTTTCTGATATTGAAAATTTAGATTGGCACTTTCAACCAAAAGGTATGATTATTTTAGCACTTTATTCAACATATAAAGATACAATATTACAATCATAGAATAAGTAGTAGTTTTCTTATCTTGTTTCTATTATATTATACTTTTATCAATTTCAAGTAAAGAAGTCAAATAGATTTCCGGTCCCTTGTTTATGGTTCCTACTTTTGAACATACAAACTTTTAAAAAGTAACATGAATGATAAATGTTGAACTGGAAGAATAAAAAGTAAATTGAATTGGTGAAAATAATGTTAAACTTTTCAAAAAAAGGAAAGAAGTTATTATTAAAAAAAACACTCAATATAAATATAAAGTCATTATAAAAGGATGAAAAGGTTTAGTGGTATACACCTCTCCAACCCAATCGAAATATAGCCTAAAGATAACACCTTGCACCAGGGAACCAAGTCAGTAAATACAAAGAGCGACTTGCATAACGCAAGGAGCACATCGCCTCGAGAGGAAAGATGATTAGTGCATGACCATCTTATAAATACCACGATTAACCATAACGATACAACATCGACACTAAATGGAAATTGAGAACCGTGAGAAAGGTAATGACATTTTATCCAATAAAACTCTTACATTAACATGAAACCTGACTTGGACGCTCAGTCCTGAGAACTTCCCGGGACCTTATTTGCAGGCACACTAGAAGTTCAAGCCAACCTGCGTTGATTCGAGAGATTATAGGGGTCCTGAAGGAATCCCCCTCATTAGTGGTGCCGTCCGTGGGGATGATTTTTTCCTTTCTAGGCTTTCATAATACCCGAGAAAAGCCGGATCCTCCGGTCAAGATAATCATTACCTGAAACAATCACAAAAACCACCAGTAGGAACAAAACATATTGCAATGAAGGAGTGCGCACGTACACTAGAAGTGAAAGGACTATCGTAAAAACAAAAGGTATCGGTCATGTGCGAATAAACGTTACCCTAATCCAACTTCTAGCGACAAGTAACACCCAACACACTAAATTATGTGCATGCAATAAGTTTTTTATGCTTATTACTCCCCTCGTCTTACATGTTAAGGATGTGGTTACGACAACAAAATAGTCACGAAAATTAGGCCTACCATAAAAAATCAATAGTACTACAAGCATCGGCCAGAGTACAACAATAAAAAACTAAAACAAAGGCTCAACTAAAATAGACCAATAAAGTAACAATTAGTCCCGGGCTCGGAAAATCCAAGATGTATATAAAAATTATAGATCACAACAACAGAACACTCATATTAATCTATTAGAACCTAATTACACTCCAACCTCAAACAAACTACAACTTAAGATATCCACCAATAGAGATGCCTTTATATAGGCAGAATACATGCATAAGAAAAACAAACAACATTAAGATAGTATCTGAAATAAAGGCAGAAGACCTGCATAGGTAAAACAAACAACGATAAGATAGTATCTGAAAATTCGTGACTTTCCTCTTCCCCATAACCACTTAGGCCCTCATTTAGCCATGGAAATTAGAACACATTTAACAGTCTAACTTAGATAAAATGAAAAGACTCTCCCACTTGGCATACATAACCTCCCCCCCATGTGGTTTCACATACGTCTAGAATATTACCAGCCCCGCGACACAACCAGAATAGCACTCCGTCTTCTGTGAACCACACCCATTCACCCATTCTCATACCACCACTCACATCACACCCTTTCCCCCAATTAAAATCACCAACATTTAAAATTACTACTCACAATAAAAAAAATTACAACCTTTAACTAAGTAGAAACAATATAGCAGAAAAAATCTTTAAAATAGATAACAGAGGAGTCCTTAAGAAAGGCTAAGAAACACATAGTCGCCATTAAGAAACAATTATACATCTCCCCTTAAGGATTGGTTACAAAAACATTAGCTAAGAATAAACTTAGAGCATGAGAGAAGACTTTTGGCCACTTGGGTTCTAGCTAGGAACCCCAGAGTCATATAGTTTTTTATAATCTTCCCTTGTCCTACTTTTTTTCAAAAATTTCCTCTAACTTATATCGCATGTGCAAATACACCTCGTACCGGGTGGCACTGACAAACCTCTACACGCTGCATATAGTCCATGTAATAGAACTTTACGTCGATGATAGATCGGCAGTCCGACCGACTTAGCAGCATACTCATTAAGGAGAAGAAGTATGCATAAGCCTCCAGGTCTTACTTGAAGCCCTCAACATGCTGCTCTAAGCAACGAACACATACTTTCTAAACTTCCCCCTTTGCATTAACATTCGTACGTGAATGAAAGGTAACATTCACCTCCTGTTGATCCCTCAATAGCTCTACCAACTTCCGACACTTTTTCCTTAGCTCGAACGCATCGCAATTCATCATATTCCACCCTACCCGCCAGACCCTCACAATTCGCTAGAAGTCTAATAGAAAAATCATTCTTCGTTATATCCAACGATTCAATCTCGAGTCCCCGCCATTAGTTGGCAACATTGAGCCTCTAATTTATCATTCCTCTGAAGCAGACGATCCATTTGGCAAGCCTGTCTCAATATAATAACTCACATTCGCTCATTCTCTTGAGATTTCCCTAGAAAATACCTTTTCCACTCTTCCTCTCATACAATTACCTCTATCAATTCCTTCTTAAGTCTGCGGATCCGAAAACTCTGCTCGAATAGATGGTCATCGTACTCATCCAAAGACACAAAGTTCTTTTCCAACCCTAACACACAATCAATAAACCTTAGGAGAATGACCCTCACGCGGTCCCCTAGCTCCATTAACCACCCTTTATTCTCAGACAAAACTCCCAAGATAGTACGCACCCTAATGATGTCCGACCATAAAAAGGAAAGAGTTCTAGCTGGTGCAAAATCAACAAAAGAAGGCTAAACTGTTAATTGCTTTCCATAATGAAAATCAAGTAAATAAATCCACAAGACTAGTAGCAGGACTCTCAAACACGGTCTTCAATTGGTGGTTGCGAGAGACTATTGTTTTTCTTAGCAGTGTGTTTCTTCCATGTCGAACGTGCTGGCTGAAACTAGTTTCTAGCTGGGAACTAGTTGCTGGAGGGTCTTGGTGTGATGCATCAAGGACCTTCGGAGCCAGTCTGGTTCCCAACAACTTAACAGCCATGGGAACTTATCGAAAATATCTCCCTCACACTCTATTTTTAAATGCCTCGATGCCTTTTCATGTTTACCTTCTGGAGCCTTGTGCAGGAAGATGAACATTTTTAGTTCACTACTTCACTTCAAAGACATCAAGTCGGCATTACAAATACTCATACACCGGGAGTAGAATAACATACCCCCAAAACACTTAGGTTGATAATTGGAAGTTGCCCAAATGACGAACCATCCAAGAGGCCATAACATTCAAACCAGCAATGTCCTAGCATGGGAAGAATAGTACTTCGTATGACATACTCTAAAATATACTATAGGATTACAAAGAGATATTGCTCCCCGTGAGGCAGGTTAAATTTTAGACATGGGTTTTTATGCAATTTTATCTATATTCTAGCTGTAGGAATCTATCTCTAGTAATTTTACAGGGACCTATCTCTAATAATTTTACAAGGACCTATCGCTAATATTTATTAAGGAGTTTTTTTCCCAATTTTTTTCATCATTTACCCGCCATCTTCAGCTGCAAAAAAATTTGAAAAAAACATTTTAAAGATACAAAAAATTAATATGATCATGGAACTAAAAATTATAAACATTAGTAAAAAAATAGTAGAACATCAACGAAAAATCATTAAACATCGACTAAAAAAATTGCAGCAAAAAATATATTAAAAACCAAATAAAATAGCAAATAATATATTAAAAATCAAATAAAAATCAACAAATTTTTTTAAAAAAAACATAGAGTACAACTAACAAAAATTAACTCAAAATTATAAAAACATCAACAAATCGTCAATTATCAATTTTTTAATAGAAACTATAAAATTAACTAATATCAACCAAAAATTAAAAATATCAATTCCTATCATCTAAACTTCACCTACAAAATAAAAAAATTCAACATAAGAACCAGAACACAACAAAAAATCAGCCTATCTCACCCAAAACTACGAACATCAACTCGTATCACCCAAAACTCACCGAGAAAATGAAAAATATCAATATGAGAGGAAAAAATAAAAAAAAATATAAACCCATATAGCCAAAAAAATTGCAAAAACATCGAGTCATATCAACTAAAACTCACCCAGAAAATGAAAAATATCAACATGAAAAAAAATAAAAACATCAACAAAAAAATTACGGTACCTCAAGAGTATAAATTATGCACTCAAAAAATCATAAAATACCATTTTAAAAAAAAAACTAAAAATATCAACCTATATCACTAAAAGGTACAAACATCAATTTCTAACACGTGAAACTCATCCAAAAAAATGAAAAACATCAGCATAAGAAAAATGACGCAAAAAACATTAACTCTGATTACCAAAACCTCAGCCGAAAAATGAAGAAAAAAAATCAATATAAGGAAATTTAATAAACTACAAATATCGATGCATATCACCCAAAAAAACTACAAAACATCAACGCATATCAATTGAATCTCACCCGAATAATGAAAAATATCAACATAAGAGAAAAAACTACAAACATCAACAAAAAACTACAATACCTCAACAATAAAAAAAACTAAAAACATCAATCCATATCACCCAAAAAATTACAAAACATCAATTCATCTCAATTAAATGTCAGCCGAATAATGAAAAAATCAACATAAGAGAAAAAAAACTACAAACATCAACAAAAGGCTACAGTATCTCAACAATAAAGAAATTACAAATATCAATCCATATCACCCAAAAAAACTACAAAACATCAACGTATATCAATTAAATGTCATCCGAATAATGAAAAAACATCAACATAAGACCAAAAATTTTACAAACATCAACAAAAACCTATTGTACCTCAACAATAAAAATTCTTTTAAAAAAAGACCTAGTGGGATTTGAACTCAGGTCTCTAACCCCAAAGTATAGAGTAACAACCACTACACCAAGAACTCTTATTGAACATATAGTCAGTCAAATAATATTAAACCTCACCATTTACATAAAGAACATAATTTCTTCAAAATAAAGGTCACAAAGAGATTCGAACCCAAGAATTCAATCTCAAGAGCAAGAGTGATAACCACTGGACCAAACAACCTTTGCTGATAGGAAACTCAGTGAAATAAATATTAAACCTCAGCATTTATCTCAAGAACATTAATTCTTCAAAATAAAACGCATATTGAGTTTCAAACTCATGACCTTAACCAAAATAGCCAGAGTTATAACCACTAAAATTAATTTTCTGAACACATACTCAATCAATAAATGTTAAACCTCAACATATCACTTCTAAAAAACTTTTTTAAAAAATTAAACCTCATCTAGATCGAAACTCAGCCGCCGTCGTCGTCCACCGTCCGCCACCGTCGCCGACGTCCTCCGCCACCTCAGGCTGTGCATAAGCCATGCATCTTCTTTTTCAATCAGGCGCTTGCATCACACACGCCCTTCTTCTTCAGCGGACTCCGTCGGCGACGCTTCTTCTTTCACTCCGACGCGCTCCTCTTCTGCTCGGCTGCGCCTTCGCTAAGCTCCGCCGCTGTGCTCCGGCATCTCATGCGCCTCCGCGAGGTATGCTTCCTCCGCCAAGCGCCTCCTTCACCAGGCACCTCCGTTGTCGTCGTCGCCTCTGGAGTCAGATCAATTGAAGCTTCTCAACGTCTTCGAATGCGGAGGCGTTGCCGGCGTCGATTTCCATATCTCAACTCAAAGAAATTGCTGGAGTATATTGTCGATTTCCAGATCTCAATGTCGATTTCCGGCGTGATTTAAACCAGAAGAAGAAGAAGCATCGGCGGTATCGCCAACGAAAA
>JAULKJ010311564.1:0-10930 GCA_032355405.1 Rubia balearica | reverse complement strand
CATCTACTATGTGTCGGAACAAGACTGGGAAGAGGAAGATACGAATAATATTACATTCTTCCGTTATGATTTAAAAGATGGGTTTGTTACAACGTTGCCGCCATTCCCTTTCAAAATACGTACAAGTAAATTACAGTGGCCCAACCTCGTCTGGCTTAATGGTTGCTCTTGATCGATTTGATCAGATAATTTGGACCCAAGCCCTATGTAATGAAACAGGAAAATTCAAAGTGCAGAAAAAGTAAATTGAGCAGCAAATTGCTGAGTGATTGGCATTTATACGAGGAAGAGCATAATTGATTAGATGAGAATGCGGATCAGTATTCACTTTTCACCAAATAACCGTGTTTAAATTTTAACATTTACTATGACAAGGTGTGGAAATCATTTTAACTTTTGAAAATCAATGTAGACCATGTTTAACTTTTAGCATCTTTGAAACATATAATTAGATTTTTTAGAAAATATAAATCATGGATGTGATACGAAAAATCGAATTGATATAACAATTATATACTCGGTGTACTACAGTGCGTTTTTCTTTTCATAGAATGGTACAGAAAACTTTCATCTCAGAGGGTCATGAAATCTTAGGCATTTTAGGAGAAGAAATACACACGGGGAATCATGTAAGATCTCAGAATTTGGACCACAAAATCTAAGAAAAAATGAGTTACTATTATCGTACCATATTGACAAGCAAAGGAACCATGTAATGTGAAGGATTGACATTTAGGAGCTCGAGTCTCGGCCACCAAGCGTCTGAATTATGGTTTCTAGCAGTTTAATATCATGGTCTCGCTTCGATATTTCTTCTTGCTTAGCACGCAACTCTTCCAGGTGCAGTTCAAACACTTCTGCAGAATGGAGAATCATATCAGAAGAAACAGCATTTGAAGAAAGAAAACCTACAACTGAAGAGCAAGAATTTCATCATCCCCATTTAGCAAAGAAAGTATCCATAGATGCCATTATTTGCACAGCTAGCAAAGAAAGTGACTCAGATACATCTTACTCCATCTGTTTCACTTGCGGAGTCCTGTTTGTAAGGACTCCTTCAATGGAACGGAGGGATTACATAATAAGTACAGATCGTTCTACGAAAGCAGCATTTTATGAGTACAGAGGCAGCTTGAAATGAAGTACTAACAAACACACCAGTTAAAGATCAACAAACAGTACTTCTTGGAGGGCTATTCAATTTACTCAGATAGGGGAGAAAAGGGGTTCAGTGATCATGCATGTAAAAACTAGATATCCCCATCCAGGGTCAAGTGCAGATTGATGCTTGCCTATCTTAACTCTCGAAACATGTTCAAGTATGCTCAAATATACGGTCAACTTTGGAAAAAGTTTCCACATGAATAACTACAGATTGATGAATCTATCACATCATGAACCAAAAGTAGATGTGCGTGCCAATGAGGAGTTTCCTTAAGTCCTTGGGGAAAATCTAAGATGGAAATTGTGCTCAGCCTTACAGCATCAACAACACTAATTTTACGGCCGAACCTCCCAAAGAGAAGCATATCTCATCTTCTGTAAAAGATGCCTAACGCACTCCATTCGTAGATGTAGTGTACATATTTATGGCCTCAAGGGAAAGGGGGAAGCAGAAGGAAGGATATGGATTCTGCAAGGTTTTATCTAGCATGATAAACATTATCATTACGAAAAACAAAAGAAAAGGCATTATCACTTCCAATGCACAGTTAAGTCTTGGCACATTGGTCTCCCGTATCATCTTAAAATTATCTGAGTCTCAGGGCCTACATTCAAGAATTATATCAGTGAATATAATTTCAATGTGATTGCTTACTAGTGGTTTTCTCAAGCTCTCTAGTAACCTCAAGTGAACAAAGTTCAGCAGCCTTTTGGGATGACTCAGCCTGTCTTTTCTCAGTACGTGCACGTGCTGCAGCAGATATCGCTGCATCTAATTCTCGTTCCAAGGTCACCACTCTTTGTTCAAGAACCTGCCATTCCAGGACAAGGGAACATTAGAATTCAATGCCAGATTGTTTTATTTCAATAATAAACAGAAAACTCAAAAAAACACGAAGTACCTATTTTAACAAATGCATACAAATCCCAAAATTCACTTGTGAGGAACAGAGTTTAATAATAATGCTTAAAACGTCTTCATTGAAGTACATTTGATCACACCAAGACCAGATAGAAATCAAATACGTCATTGTTTATAGTCGAATCCATATAAGCGAAACTAGGAAGAAACACACTATTTTCAAGTTCCAAGTATGAGAGGCTATCAAATATTCGGCCTTATTTACTATGCATCCTCTCCTCCTACTAAGGAGCATTCTGTCTTTCCCCTAAAGAAAAATACGACTATAAAACTGGAACGGACGTTCTAAACTATGCCCAGATAATAGCTTCTGGAAAATCTTAAAGTAACAAGCTTTAATCTTTCTAAACTATTACAAACCCTTCAATTATTTTCATTCCGACCAGCCTAAAACTCCAGAACTACACAATTCAAGTGCAATCAACAAGAACTGAGAAACAAAGCAATCAAAATTCAAGCAGCAATAACACACCACAAATCCCTCATCTTCATAATCAGGTGATTGATTCAGTCAACGATATCGGAATCGAGGTAAACCCTGATCACATTAATAAAAAATGCTGACAGAGAAGATGAAGTAGTAGTACCTTGATTGTTCGAGCTTGGTCGGAGCTGATGGAGGCTTTAGCAAAGGTTTCTTCGTCGACATATAGGGCTTTCTTGACGAGTAGATTGTGGAGGGAATCCAGGTTGGCAGTCATCTCCGACAAATTTGAGATGGCGGAACTCCATGCCTCGTTCCCTTTTCCCTTCGCCATCATGTCTACTTCTTCCATCTTTGCTGTTTACAAGGTTTTATTTTAGGCAAAATACATTTATAACCTGACCTTACCGTGAAAATATCAATTTAGGACTAACTAATTATTGCATGTGTCAGTTTAACCCAAATTTAAAATTTTTGTGTTGATATAGTCAAAATTTCTAATTCCGGCATTGACCAAATGAATTCAAGTATGACCATAAAATGAAATGACAAAACTACTCCTTATGACCAACCTATCTTTTTTTTTGAAACCCGTACTCCACCGCTGCCACCGCCGTACTCCCTCCCGCTGCACTTTCCCTTCCACTCTAGAGATGTCAATCCCTATCTCTTCCTTTCTTTCTGTGAACCTTTTTCCCCTTAACCCTCCTCCAGTCCGTCGTGAGCACCGCTCCAGTCCCCCATCACCGCACAATCACCCCACCACCGCCGCCCTCGATTCCCCACCCCCACCGCTGTAGAATCTCTTCGCAGAGTTCCACCAGCTCCTCTTCAGCTACTCCTTCGGTCCGCCGCTCCGGTCCCCCCTTCGCCTTGAGCGCTGTTCCGGTTGCCCCTTCGGCGTGAGCGCTGCTTTAGTCCTCCACCATCGCACAACCCCCCCTCCCCCCGTTTCCCTTGATTCACCACCCCCTACCGCCGCTAAGGTTGGTGCCCCTACTGATGGGGGAAGACGAAAACGGGGAAGACGACTGGGAAACGGGGGAATGAGAAAGACGAAAAAGGGAAAGAAATGGAGAAACATGGGAATGAGAAAGAAATGGGGAAGACGACGGGGAACGATGGGGAAAAAGAGTTTCTTTCATCTTTTTCCTCTTCTTTATTTCTGTAAGTCAAGGGCAAAATGACCTTTTTCACAAAATCCGTCCATCGGAATGTTGACTAAAACGTCAATGGAGTCAAAGGTTAGAGTGTCACTTTTTGAGATTGCAGGATTATATTGGCGCTTTCAATCAAAAGATAGTTTTTTTAGCACTTTTCTCTTTTATTTTACCCATGTAGTGTACTAACAACAATAGGATTAACTCATTAATTCAATTTACGACAAATATTTCTACTCACATGTCCCAATTCAAATTGCATATCAATCATTATTACGCTTCAAAAAAAAAAGTTTGACCGTTAATACATTTGTATACATATAATAACAATAAATTGAAATTTGATATTTAGAAACTATTTGTTACGAAGAATTTAACAATATTTCATACGATAATATTGTTGCTCGTATATATATTCATATATGCGGTCAAATTTTGACAAAGAATATTATAAAAAAATAGCTGTGCAATTTAATCTTGAACGAAGTGAGTGCTTTCTTTTTTTATTGATAAAATGGAACAGTAAACCTGACACAAATTCTTATTTTAAATGGTCTAATTGTTAGATGGTGATGATATTTTTTATAGGGAAAGTGCAAAAATGACTCTATAAGACTGAGAAAGTGCAAGAATGACCTTATAAAATGTGAAAGTGTAGAAGTAACCCTATCTTTTAGTCAAAATGTGTAGTTTTGCCCATTTATCATATTTCCAGCATTGACTAATGTAAGTCAAACACTGACCAATAATAAAAAGATAGAAATATCCCTTAGCTGAAAACAGACTTTTTCATGACTATTATACCCTTCCTTGCTTCTTAATAAAAACCCTAATCATCTTCAAAACACTAACCTGCCACTGCCACCGCCGTTGATGCAGCCAATCACCACCACCTTCACCGCTGAGCAACACCGCCTCCGCCGCCAAGCAAAATTCAGTCTCCACCGGGAATAAGATGTCACAGAGAATCGAAATCTAGATCAAGCAGACCTACACCAGATGAAGCATGAGAGAATTCAGAAGGAATATACATACATTGCAATGCAGAAACTCGAGAACCTCGTGACTAGTTTCTAGGAGAAACAGCATCCAAAATACATGGGTTGGAACCCTTCAAAAAGAAAAAAAGAAGAAAACAACCAGTTAAAATCGGGAATTCAAATGGGCATGTAAAAGTTGGTGAGGAGAATTATCAAGTCCACCAAAAATTAGATATCTCATTCTTCATCATCAGAATCTATGTCCACCACCTCACCAAAGTTCAAACATCATTGACAAAGTTGGTGAGGGGATTCTTCATCATCATCATCATCAAAATCTCCAAAAAACATCAGATCTCTCGTTCACCTTCTTCATCATCAGAATCGTTGTCCACCACATCACCGCCGCTGATTCCCCAACTCAACACCTCACTGCCGCAGATTCACCAACCTTTTCACCACCTCATCGTCCACCACCTCCGCCATATACCACTCATTGTTGCCAATTCCCTAACTGATTCACCACATGACCCCGTCGATTCCCCAACCAATATCTTCATCCGCAACCAATTCACCACCTCACCGATTCACCACCTCCGATGTCCACCACCATGGCCTCCACCTCCTACCGTCACAAAGATTCTCTCCCCCTATCACTCCATTCTCAATCCTCACCAACAACGGCGCAGCCACCACCGTCCTCCTCCGTCGTGCTGGTTCAACCAATTCCTCCGTCTTTTTCAACCTCTCGAAACCCTCCCTCACTTCTCCTCCACCTCCTCACGCCAGCTAGTGCACTCCACCTCCTTAACCTCTAATGTTTTCCATATTTCCGGTTAGCGACGAATGGTATGCTTACCGGAGGAATAAAAACCTGGTTTAGGTGTTCTCCGAAGAAAATTTTCACTCCGGATGGCTTGGGACTAGGATATGGTTCTGAGGGGGTGGGATTGGGGTAGGAGGACCTCCAGAGTAGGCGTTTTCCGGTGGCGGCAGTCCCCCTGCTTGGTTAGGGTTTTGCTAGAGGAGAGAGAGAGGGAGATGAGAGAGATTAAAGAAAATGGGAAAAAGAAAGGAACTGTTTTCTAAATAAGAATGAAGGGCATTGTTGTCTTTTTGTATTTTATTTAATTTTTTAAACTCAAGAGTATAATAGTCATTTAACATATTTCTGACTAATTAGACTGTTGACATTTTGGTCAATGAAGTCCAGGGTTAAAATTGCACTTTTAGATTTTACAAGGTCATTCCTGCACTTTTGACTAAAACATAGGGTTAAAAACGTATTTTTTCCTTTTTATAAAAAGGTTGTCTCATGGCATGTGACATATCCTTAAGTTTTTTTTACAGTCCACTGTAGTTTACCTTTATAGATTAGTATTAAATGACATTCCATTAATGTTGTTTTTTTTGAGTTGATAATTATATGAATTCCTTTGAGTTTTCAATAGTATATCTGTAGAATTTATTTGTAATATAAATCAAGTTAAAATTTTTATTTTCGAATGTAAAAGGGTAATATGTAGTTTTTTATGTTGACGTTTGTGTGTTTTGGATTGAGGATTATATGGATTATGTTGAGGGTCTTTGTTTGTTTGGAGAGGAATTAGAGGTTTATGGAGACGGAGGATGTTCATTATGTTCATAAATATTTTTCAAAGGTTCCTAGAGTTTTGAAGATCTTTTAAAGTAACAAAAATTATTTTAAAACAGCAATTTTTTGAAAGAAATGAGAAGGAGAGAGAATCCAATGTTAGTGAGTTTTTTCTTTGTAGAGATTCTTATAATTTTGTGAAACTTTTAAAAATTAATCCCGAAAATAAAATAATTATAAAAGATACCACATATCTATTCAGCACCTTATATTATTTATGTTTTTAATATATGGACTAACCCTTAGGTGATCTAATAAGAGACTTTCTCATAATTCTTAATTTAAGAACTTTCTATCTTGTAAACATTGAGATGGAACGGGCGGACTGGTCCACTCTTAGAGCATCCTCAGTTTGGATGGATTTTGGACGATGAATTTTGAACGGGGTTGAATTTGTGGGATGGATGGGGTGAGAAGAAATTGGTTCGACCAAGTGGGAGGAGAAAATTCAGCTCAAACTTATCTCTTTTATGTCAATTCGTAACTGTACATTAGGGATACACACCACAATATATCCCCAATAACTAAATGTACTTTGCATTAAACAATTAAAATGCTTTCTCCTATTATTTAGCCATATATTTAGTAAAGTTTTATTAATTACGCATGTAATATAAGTCGAGGGATACAATATTGAACCGTAACCTAGGGGTACGATATAATTTACCCAACTCCAATTGTTTACTCAATCTTTCAGCTATTATAGTGTACTTTTTTATATATTTATTACAGTGTACTTGTCCCAAAAGCTCACATTCCTTGAAAAAAAAAATATTCCTCTGTAGTCTTTTAAGAGCCTTAATTTTATTACTTTTTTATTTTTTATTATACTGTAAAATAAACCAATTATTTATTTACTTTATTTAATCTAAAACAAAATTAATTAATTAATTATTAATAAATTTCATTAATAAAACTACAAACTGAAATTACAACATGTATTTGCTTTGTTTTCTAAAAATTTAAAATGTAAATTTTTTTGGTCGGGTTTCCCGATGGCCTAACGAATAGTTGAAAGTAATAAAGAGCATTAAAATTTTCCTGTAGGTGGGTTGGTATACAGGCCTTAACGAATTTCATCAAAAGCCCCACATCACGAAAGTGATAAAGAAAATTAAAATTTCACAAATTCACACCCCGTGTCAAAGAAAACTAATCTATTTATACTATGTACTAAAAGAGTTACCACTTGCTTAAATGACATTCCACACTTAGCCATATCACCTTAAATTTTTTTTGACACTTGGCATTATCAAACATTGCCACATCAGCTGCTCTCAAAAAATCTATGTACACTATTAAATAATCCACCTTCTCAATTAATTATTGCATTTGATCTATTTTTATTTTCAAAGTATTCTTTTGTAAAACGAGGAGTTCACCGCTTGCATCTTCATTACTCCCTCTGTCCCACAACTATTAGCCACTCCACTTTTTCGTGGTATTCAATGATCATTTTTTACCGTTAATATCTCTAATTATATATACCTATTCTGCATGGAAATTTGATATTTAGAAAATTGTTAAAATGAATTTAACAATATCTCACGTGTTTTTTATCATGTATATAGTAACTTATATTAATGGTCAAAGTATACTAAATTTGACTTTATAAAAGTAGAGTGACCAAAACTGGTGGGACGGAGGGAGTATTTTCCAATTCAAATTCCCTAGAATCATAAATTGCCTCATGCACCCTCAGTTGCGTTTCTTCACAACTGGTGCCCAGCTTCCCGTTTTGACACCGTTGGTCGCTGCTGCACGCGTACTCGCCAATCAGGTAATTGGAATAACTTCCACAGACGCTTAACTCCATCTGCTGATGACAACATAATGATTTTGAAATCGTGCTTTTTGTGCTACTGCTATAACAGATTCCAGGTCTGAAAGTTATGGAAAGCAGATGAAAAATATTTTTAATTCCAAAGTAATATTTTGTTAAATGAGGAGTTTCAAATGTATGCATCCTTACCCTAACTAAGACAAGTTTTTCTGTATCTTCTGCCTAATTCGTTTACTATTTTGCGATTTGTATTTACAGTAAAGTGCCAAAATAATCCGGGTTTTAGATCGAAAGTGTCAATATAATCCTGTAAAACTAGAAAGTGTAAAAATAACTCTAACTTTATGAAGTAAGTGTCAAAATAACGCTGTGATCTGTTGATTCTGATTGTCAACGCCGTAGTAGGGCGATTTCGTAGTAAATGACGATTTAAAAAAAGAAAATTTAAAAAAGATGAAAGACGCAACTGTCCTCTCTATTTTATACAATCCATTTTCCCCATTTTATTATCATTTATTCCCAATCTTTCCTGTATGTTTTCTCTTCCTCTCCCAAAGTTCGCCACTGTTCACCACGATTGCTGGCGTTGTTCCAGGTCGCCAGACTCAAAAACTCATGAAGTACCATTGTCTCTGTGACAAAGACTCCAAGTTCTCCAAGCCATATAGTTGATTAAAATGTTCGACTGGGTAAATCCCTTTCGAACCCAAAACAACACAAAAACTCAACGGCGACAGAGGAGATTTTTTGGAATGCGGCGACGGAATTAATTGCGATCTAGGGTCGGGAGGCAAGGAAGAAGAAAACGACATGCGGAGGAGGTGGCGCCAAAAACTAGGGTTCAGTATAGGATTACCTAACGTCGGTGGACGGTGACGAATGAGGGAAGCAGCTCCGGAATTAATGGCGAACTAGAGGAGGGAAGCAAGAAAGAAGAAGAAAAGGACGGGTGGAGGAGACGACTAGGGTTCACATGAAAATGGGTCACGCAGCTGGGTTGTTTGACTCGCTAAGGAAATACTGGTATGAAGGGTAGGGTTTACAACTGCGGCAGCTGCTGGGTCTTTTGACCCGAGTAGCAGAAACTGGGTCTAGGGTGGGTGTGGAGGATCAAAGGTGCGGCCGAAAAAGAAGTGTGGGCGATGGGGATGCTGGTTGGGATGGGGATGAGTGGTGGCTATGGTGGCGGTAGGTGGTGGTTGTGGTGGGGGGAAGTAGTGGTTGTGGTGGTGGTGGCTAAGCTGGGGATAAGGACGTTTGAAGAAGAAATGGACGGCGACGAAGGATGGAAGCAACGCCAGAATTAATGGCGAACTAGGGGAGGGAAGCAAGAGACATGGTTGGGTTGATTCTCCCAAAATAAGCAACAAGGTTTGTGAACATTTGTTCTAGACCTGTCATAACTCATCCGCCACATTATCTACAATATATCTTCATGTTGCAAGGATACAAATGGCTTTAATTTCCATAACCTTGTTTCATTAATGCTGTTATGAAACAAATAATTGCGTTTTTAACCCTACGTTTTAGTGGAAAATGCCAATATAACCTTGTAAAATTTGAAAGTGCCAATTGAACTGGACTTTGTTGACTAATTTATCAATGACCAATTTGACCGAAATTTGATAAAAAGATAATACTACCCCTATTGAAAAAATGAAATTCAAAAGGTGGAAAAAGACTATTATACCCTCATTTCTTATTATCTGCTCCCTTTGGTTTCTTAACAATGGTTTCCTTTTTTCTAAAAAATTTTCAAGGTATGTTTGACCACCGTTAACTTTAATTTCATACAATAACGAACTACAGTATAAATTTTTTACTTTTAAGAAACTACATGTCACGGAAAATTCAAAGGCATTTCACATGACGTCGGTTATTGTATGTAATTAAAGTTATTAATGTCAAATATGTCTTGAAATTTTTTGCAGTCAAACAGAGGCAATGTCAGAAAACTAAGGGAGTAATTATTTCTCTTTCTTTTCATCTTCTCCGACAAAATGAACGCCGTCGGCCAACCCGTGGAGACGCTGGACCTTAAAACGCCCAGGGCCGGTTCTGCAAGGGGGCCAGGATGGGTGACCGACCAGGGCCCAATATTTTGAGCGGCCCCAAAATTATATGTATTCCTATGTATATATATAATAATTAATTAATTTTTATATTTTACTTTCTTCATTGTAAGGGCCTAAAAATTTAGAATTCAGCCCAATACTTAATTGTGGAATTAAAATTAAACCAAAAAAAAATCCTTACATGATTTAAGGCAGTTAATGTAAAATTGGAAAGTTGTAGAGTTTAGCTCTACATATTGTAAAAAATTAAAAAGGATTTTAATTGCTTGGAAAACGGAATGTGAGGGATGTGATTTTTGATTCCAAAATCAAAAAATCTTGGAAAACGGAAACGGAATTTCTCAAAAACATCACCATCTTTTTAATTGGAAAACGCAAGAGCTGTGGCCAGTACTTGGAAAACGCAAGAGCCGTGGCCAGTTTTCTGATTCCAAAATCATAAAAGCTCTTTGAAGATTTCAATCAGCATTCAACGTTAATTTTAAGACCTCTTTACCGTTGGAGATTATTGGCATAAATAGGTGGGTTTTTTCCTTTCTAAACCACAAATTCTGAATTCTGAACTTTTCTAAGATTCTCAAGCGATTTATTCTTGTTTTCTCATCAATTTTCACATTCAAGTAATCTCAAGAAGTGGACTGCGGAACAATTTCAATTTTCAAGAATCCAAGTCCGTTTGCAGATTTTCTTGGACCTCTTGGTAAGATTAATGTTCGAAACTAGGCTTTTTATGAATAAGATTGAAGATCCGATGATGTTTGATGATGA
>JAULKJ010311546.1:0-10932 GCA_032355405.1 Rubia balearica | reverse complement strand
GGGCCTTACTTGAATTTCTGAAAAGTTTCATTTGGAAAGCTTCCTTTTCATGCCAAAAAACTAACTAAGACTTTTTGATCATTTCACAAAAAAATTGGGGCTGCAATGAGTAAAAAGAGGATTGCAAATAGCAATCCTCATCGGTAAACTATTACACCGCTTACCGTGGGTACACATACGGTCGCCGGTGACTGGTCACCTTCCCAGTTTGTCACCCGGTCACCTGCTTACTTCCACCGCCCGCCTCTTCCCGTACGCCTACCGCTTGCACAGGTCACCCTTTGTCCGATATTTTCCCTTTATTTTCTTCATCAAAGGATGGACCTCTGCATAAGGCATTGATACATGTCTTCTTCCCGCTCCTCCCTTTTTCCCTCGTTTATGCATCTGCATCTGCATTCATTTAATTTAATTGGTGTTTTTACTTGTCCTTTGATTTCTGCTGCTTGACACAGGGTCTGTTAGTTTATAGGGTTCTTTTACTTTGTTGTTACCCTGTACTGATGGTTTCCGCCCCTCTCCACCTATTCAGTTAATTGTTTTTTTTTTGGATTGCACATTAGGTGTTTGATATCTGTTCTAAACCACACTATTTTGTAGAGCTGATGTCAGTGGTTTTACCTTCTCTGTTATTTTGTTAACCTGATGTTAGTAGATTTAGTTTTTTACGAAAATAATACTTAGACCAAGGCTAGACCTGATGTCGGTGGCCATTGTGCAGCATGAGTGTGAACATCTATTCGACATTTTCCTCTTACTTTGTTCGGATGTTTTTATTTCCCATTCATATGTGTGCTTCATTGTTTACTTGGGTGTATTCCTTCATTTCAGGACTTGCGCACCTGGTGTTTGATATTTGTTGTTAGTTAAGACCTGTTGTATGGGTTAGCTTGTTTGATATTTGTTGTGAGTTAACAAAATTTGCAGACCTTGCCTGCAATACATGTTGCAAGTTTCAGGAATGCCAGTTACTCATACCTGCTGTATTTGGAGATGTTTTTGCTAGAAAAACATTGGTGATTATTCATATATGGCCCTGTAGGAATTTGGGGAGGAAAAAGGCAAGGAAAATCATATGAAATTGAACACATTTTTCAAACCATGGGACTTGAACTTTTTATAATGTCTGCTGGTGAAATGGAATAAAAAAGAACTGATAAGGTGTTGTTTGCATCTAAGAGTTCTAGGTTAGTTCTTTTGTGCTTCTTTTCGAGCATTTTTTTAAAGTGGAGTTCATTGTTTTTAAACAGGTGAACTGGGGAAACTGATATGTGAACGATACTTGCCTGCTTTGCAAGTGGTTCAGAACCAAGTTAAAAGCTTTATTCTTTCAAAGCTGGTATATGCATTCCTAGGGTTTTCAATTTTTATATTGCAGCGTCATTTCATGTCATATAGTATGGAAATACTTCCCATTGGTGGCACCCTTCAAACTTGTAATTTTATACTATATTCAGTGTTTTTGAGACTGATTTTATTTGATAGTTAATAGGGTCAAGATGTGCATATAAAATCTTGGTTTTGCTTTTGCTTTGATCATACGAGTTAAGTGTCTCGGCACCTGCTATTGATAATTTTAATAAAATTAATGGAAATTCTGCTGCTACCAAAAATCATTTCTGGTTTTCCCCCTGGTTTGGTAAAATATTTGTGTGAATAGCTTCTTGATTTACATGTTAAAAAGAGTTGGAAGCTGCTATGCTTGAAGAGAGATTCACAGGTCTAACTTTAAACTCCGGCATGACCATTCAGGTATGCATTAAAGCGGGACATCTCAATGTTGGTTGATGAAGGACTTAAGTGCAAATATGGAAAAGTTATTTTCTTCACTTTTCTCATGATGGCTTCAAAACAACTTTTCTCCTGATGGCCTCTTGCATTTATTTTCCTGATTTTCTGGAACCTGTCAGCTTCCTACCTAATCTGACACAGACAAAGCGGTTGAGGGGACGTTTCAATCATCGATGCTCTTGTTATAGGGCTTTTGGGTGTGGATTTTTTTTTCATGTCTTTCCTTTCCAGTGGCGTTCGATCTAGACGGCTCATGATGGATTTTTCTCTGGTAATTTCCCTCACCCCTTCTATTAGCAGGTGGACTTCGTCTGGTTTTGGCACTTGAGGTGAATTTTGCTCCTTTTTTCCCCAGGTTGTAATGGTATCGAATTTTAGTAGATTTCTGGACAGAAATGGCATCTGGATAAGCTAAAGACCAAGATTGGGCTACTTCCATATTTCAAGAGATATATGAGCTTTATCAAGTAAAAGACCAAGCTTTGTTTCCCATTTTTACAGTTCTGCCTCTGGAGATGTTGCTACCGGGATGAGTTTGACGCAACATCCCCTTTTTGGGTGTGGATATTTGGTTCCTCTCTTTTCATTCTTCAATCACCTCTATTTCCAATTGCAATCGTTGCCATACCAATCGTCGTGGTGAGTTTCTTCATATTTTGTTTTCTTACTTCGGTTGAAACTGATTTCTATCGAACCACCTGCAATTTTGATTCCAAAAACTCGCGTCGTTCAGGTTTTTTATCAAGGCTTTCCATGTTATATTGTGCTTACAATCTTTGACATGAATGGTGTTATTTCTGCAATGTAATTTATTATACTAGGGGCATGTTATGAAACTATAATCACCATATGTATTGGTTATGAGTGGTCACTGGTCAGATATTGAGTTTTGCCGCAGGTAGGCATTATTGTTCAATATAGTTTCTGTTCTTGGCTACTGCACCTAATCCAGAACTACTATTGATTGGTTTTATAATGTTTGCAGAAACAAGACCAGTTGTTGTCAAATGCCAAAAAACAGCAAGAGGTATACAAACTACTTTTTTTAATTATAATTTCCTTTCTGTCAACCTCCCTCACCCAAGTAAAATCATGTTTGTTGCAGTGCCTCTACATCTTAACTTTTGGAATTGCAATTGATGTCTTTCTTTTTCTAAAATTTGATACTGATGGTTCTCTTTCCTTCTGAAGATGATTTTATATTTATTTCCTTCCCGTTGATATGAAACTCTCTGAATTGGGTGTTGTCCCGCTTTGAGCAAATATGGAGAAGTGGAAAGGAAAAGAGTGAGTCAGATCGTCATGGAAATCTTAATGAAATATTCTGTATTTACGATATTGTTCGTGTTGAGGGGGAGGGGAGGAGAGGAGAGTAGCAAGTCAGATGTCAAACGGTAAGTTCAGTTTATATTTGTTGCTTGTGTTGCTGTGAGACTGCTTAGTTTTAACAATTTCTCTCATTAGTTCTTAGATGTTCTTGGTCATATTATTGTACTGAAGGGGAATTGAATTTTAGATTTTGATTTCCTTGAATTGCTACTGTATTTTGGGTGTAAATACATTTGAATCAAGTTGCTATTTGGGTTAAAAAATTTGCTGGTTCTGATCTTTTCATATAAGATGTATGATTTTTTAGAGAATTTGCGCGTATGTATGCGGCTGAGATCGTCTCTGCAGTATATCATCTGCACTCAAATGGAGTGATGCAAAGGGAACTTAAGTGGAATACTTTTCGATGTAGAGGGACATATAAGACATTTCTCTAATGGTTTTTTCTTAGTATGAAGCACTTAAATCCAGCATCTAAGTACTACTCTATTCCATACTCTATCTCCGTCCAAATAATTCCATATTCGTGGTTTAATTGAAACAATTCTCATTCTCGATTCAATGATTGTGTGTGTATGTCTGCGCCTGTGATTGTTGTTTTAGTTTCAGATATGATCGTGTGTTATTTTCCTGCATTTTTCTATGTTTGGGCGTGATATCGATGCCCTTTCAGTGATACTCCTGTTGTCGATGTTGTTAGTGCCGCACTTAAAGAAGCAGGATGCGGCAGATATACTGCCATGTCGGAGAAACGTTAGGTCTTTGCTCAGATATACTGCCATGTCCACTGTATTCCTTGACTAAATTCTCTTTAATTCGGTTCTTCATATTAAGCAGGGATATTCTTGAGTACTCGCCTCCAAAGGTGATTAGTAGTATAATAATATCTTGCTTCAGTCCAGAAGGTGACCAACTCTCTCTTATGCGTGTTCCACTCTTGCACTTCAAGAAGTTAAATTAGCGTTCTTCTTTTTTGAATTGGAGCTTCCCTTCATTTTTTCCTTTTCCTTCTTATGAATTCGACCCCTCTGGTGTTGAGTTGGATTTTTCCCCCTTCATCTTTTGCGTGTGTTTTCATTTACTCATTTTGTTTGAACCTTTCCCCAATTCAATTCTTACACAAATTTTTTGATAATTTGCCACTCAAACTTATTGAATATATACTCTTCTGATTGCCAAAAGCGGTGCCATCATGATTCAGGACCGGAGCGGGGGCGGTGGGATTGTAGATGAACGAAGCTTCCTCAGGGATCATGGTCAACTACGTCTACGGGTAAACCCTTTTGTGTGGAGCCATTTTTTAAGAATATAAGCGGTACTATTATGCTGTATTCGGCTATTTTGTACCAGTTTGTTGAATTGTCATTGCTGTCTTAGTTATCTTATTCTTGAAAACAATGATAATTCTTGATTAGTTCTGCCAGAACCCAAAAGGATGAACATCTTTCTGCCATACATGACCTACAAAAACGACAGAATTGGAAACTCTTTGTGCTGTTTTTGAAAACAATTTAAATGCTTATTTTGCACTCAAAATTGCTTTGCAAGTTTTAGTTAGCTGTTTTTATGTCCCAATTAGCATGAAATATAATTGTTGAATGCATGATGGAGAACATAGAAGAAAATGCTCAATCATATTACAGCAAGGGGAAAATCCATGCTTCCTCTAATGTTTATTGTGTCCCTTTAACATATGTTACAATCAAAGGATAATGTTGTTTATATTATTTTCAATGAGAAATTGTCCAAAATGGTATCCATTTTTAATCGAAATTCACAGTTTGGTACCCAAATTTTAAAATTGTCCTATAAAGGTACTCGCCTTTTCATTTATATTTCAAAAGGGTACCTTTTAGCAAAAAATGGGTACCAACTTGGATCAAAATTGTGTCATAATGGTACCCACTTTTAGCTAAAAGGTACCTTTTCGGGACATTTATGAAAATGTGGGTACCTTTTAAGCACAATTCTAAAAATAGGGTACCAAACTGTGAATTTCACCTAAAAGTGGGTACTAATTTGGACATTTTCTCTATTTTCAATTGTAATTAGATAGATGGTGGTGCGTTTATGAACCTTAGACAAAGGACTATCTTAATTATTCATGTTCATAATTTATTCTTTTCTTTTCAAAGATACTGATGCCACTCTTCTTCATGAAATGTACCTACGGGAGGAAATATAAACGAGGCAACAAAAGCATAGAAATGATCTGTTTTGGATAAGATGAGCTTCATGTCTTCCACTTAGAATTTCATTTTTAATGACTTGGTGGTGTTCTAATTTTCCAGGGATCTCTTGCTTAGATATGATTACTGCTCTCTAATGCGCCTCACTTGGATCAGACTGCTGCTCATCTAATGATGTTTGGAATAAAATTCTTGTTCCGATTTGAGTTCTGCTATAATCTTATGTTGATAATCATGCTGCTGATCTGATCAGTTAATTGATATTTTGTCCTTGAGTAAACGATTTCTTAAAGACTTGATTGAGTACCTCATTTAGGTGAAGCAGAATTATCATCTAAATAATGCTTTAGTTATGTAGTTTTGTACAGTTCCTTACTCTTCCATTATATTTCTTAGATGAAGGCTCCTCTTTGCTCGATCGCATCTGTAGTGTGAGGAGGGGCCATACAAGATCTTTGCCCTTATTCTGTGAACACGTTTGTATTTTTATTGCAGTTTTTTAACCATGCTTATTTTTTATGTGTGTTGAATTTTAGGTGGTGTCAATGTGCATGATTCTATTGCCCTTCAGTTAGGACCAGGTGGTTTGCTCATGTCTATTGTGGCTGAAGCTATGGACTTATACTCTCCCCTACTGCTGTTGCAGTATTTGCATATGCCAGTTGTGCCTTTGGCCCTGGAGCATCAGTTACACCACGGGCTAAAGTATGTAATACAGGTGTGATTTAATGCCTTATGTGTTCATAGAGGTTATTGTTAGGTTTAGTGAAGGGTTTGCTTGATTTTACGCATGGGTATATTATGTTTTGTTGATCATTGTGATTAATATTCATGGATTATATGGATTGACGTATACAGATGAGTGTCTCATAATGATACTTTTTTTAAAAAAATTGGGTAATTGAATATTTCTTACGTTAATTTCAACTTATAATGTCAGGACGGTTTCTTGTGTTCTAATGACAACTAGTCAACTACTACTAAAAAAACAAAAACCAATTTCAGTTTTCATTTTGTGGGGTTAGGCTGCGTTTTTATTTTTCTTTTCGTTATTGGATTCGTTTGCCGCTTTCTCAATATGGTTTTATGTATGAGTATCAGTATGTGATCTGAAATCTTTATGAAAAACATTACCTGAAATTCAAGCATCAGGAGTCATGACATGAGACCCAGTGACCCACACAAGTAGAAATAACCATGACTCCTTCATTTTCTTTTATTTTTTAGTTATTGCTAATTGAAAGAATATATTCACTGAATAATATGTGAATGTTACTTGATAATTAAAAAATAATAAATTAATCAGTACATCTACATATCAACTCGGATGATTGTTCTGCTAATTCCATATCCTATTAGTAGCTTTGTCATGAAATTTGCCTGTTTTGTCTATCCAGTACACATATCAGAATTGTGCCGGTTTTTGCCTTCTTATCAAAAAATTTAAGGGTTGGGCTCGGTTGTCGGGATCTCAAGCGAAAAAGACACTTCCATGGTTTGCTCAGTGAAGCCCTTCGGAGGGCTGTAACAGTGTAAGAATTCTTCTCTTTATTCATCTCATTATCCCTTCTGGATTCATTTTTGAACTGATGCTAATTTTTCACCGGCCACCTTGTTGTAAGCATTGTAATCGTAGACTTTTGGGAGGAGAGATATACTTGGCTAAAAGAGAGATACAGGCGGATTAGATAACTCTATTGTAATATCTTTGCATAGGTAATATTGAGGTTTTTTTTTTTGCATAGTAAGTTTTATACATATAATATGATTCACTGAGGGCACTTGGCTAGTGCCCAAAATAAGTAAATACTGTAGAGTTTTCATGATGTTCTAAGCAAAGGAGTTGTTGATCAATATTTCCCTACTATAATTGTTAATGTAAACCACTCTATCAATATAATTAATACATGTTGCATAATAGATTTTTAATATCAAATGTTGCTACATAGATGTGAAAATGATTTGTTGAGCGGTTCTTTCTATGCTAATTTTAAATTAAAAGTAATAAAAATATAAATAAGTTAAATTGGGCAAATAGTAAGCATATATTGATACCAGAAAAAACCATACAGAAAAAAGGACGGATATGATAAATATACTAGAAATGTAGAGATATACGTACAACTTTTTTGAGAGAAAATTAATATTGTAAAATTGTAGGGTGATGCGGATTATCAATTCAGCTATTTAATATACAACATCATATTATAACCGCTACAAGTGTGGATATAATATCAATAAAAAATGTGATAAGAGAAAATGATGCAGAAAATATAAAAAAGAAAAGAAATTAAGGCGATAATTAGCATCGCAAGAAGGTAGGCTGACAGAGTGAAAGGTGGTATGTCCTAAGCTAAGGATAATTCACAAAAAAATTAACTCATACAATGTATTTGTTAAATTAAACATTAGATAAAGTGTTTTCAAATTAAACATTATAATATTTATTATATTTTCACATCAAAGACACATTACTACATGTTTTAACTTATAAAAGCCTATATTTTATATTAAAAATAGTTATTAAGTCAAAATATAAAGTGGTATGTCGGTAAATTTATTGATAGATCACTTTTTCTGAGACTTTTCCACATCGCAAAATAAAATGGTTGAAGTAACTAAGAGAGAAATCAATATAAAATTTTTATAGAGAAATATTAATACCATAAATATTGAAAGAAATAAAGCGATCTGAAAATTAAGAGAGATGGGATAATTCGATAAATGTTAAGAGATATTAAGAGAAATGAACTTTGAGAAAGATTAATACCATTATTGTAGAAATGAAATAATATAAGATTTAAAATAATGTAAAAGACAAACCTTTTTTAGTGTTTGCTGGAGTTCTCCAATCTGCTGTGCAAAGTGTTTGTTGGAAGAGTTTCGAGTGCAGGTCTGTTTTGTTTTGAAGCAGTGCGGTATTGTTGGCCAAGTTCATCCCCACCAAGTTGCTACAACTCCGTAGTTCTTGTTTTTAAGAACTTTTCTAGGAGGTTGTCGTAGGATTTCTCTAATCAACAACATGGAAGAACCTATACTCACTGGAGTCGCGAGATCTCAGCAACATACCTAGAAAATCAAAACAAAATAGACAACTGGTGTTGAATTTAAACTAAACCCTTATTTCATCCAAGGAAGTCATGCTACAATGTAGCTTCTCTATAGCCCAAAGTAGGTATCGCCTTAGAAGCATTGTTCTCTAAACATGCTGCAAATGTGGTGCTGCAGACTGGTGGGAGATTTGTTGTACGTCAAAAACTCCGTTCAGCGAATACTAACTACTACAAAAAGACCCGTTATCATATTTTTAAGTGGGCCAGAGCATGTACCCGCAACATGATAACCTGTTTTAACTGTTGCCCGCAACCTATCACCACCAATGACAACATCATCCAGCTATAAACATCGTCTCTCTCCACTGCGGCTACCACGAGGTTGTCCTGGCTATGACCAACCACAATGAATATTTTGAAAGATGATAATACACATGGTGCGGGATAGATTATAGGGTTGGGTTAAAGAGAAGATACACTAGATGTGCTTTAGGCCTGGATTTTTGGCAAGGTAGAGGTTAGGTCGCCATTATCTTCTAGAGGCCGCTGATCTGCCAGTGTTTACCGACATTGATCGGTTGGCGATGACCGGTAGTGGCCGCTAAGAGTTGCTGTTGACCGCCTGATGCCACAAATTAGACCCCCGAGACATAGGCTGGAAAGATTCTGGCCCGTCGCAGATGTCTCCGGAGGTTAGAGTGGAAGCTTACATGATAGACCACGTCCAACGCGATGACACTGTTTCCATCTTTGTCTATTCCGTTAGTGGCGGCGCTTTCATTGGAGATAACCAGCTTCTTCCTCGGAGTTTTCAACCCATCGCGATGTCGCCGGAGTTACGTTGTGGACCTTTAGGCGCTCATCATTGATCTCCATTTCATACCTAGATTGGCTCACAATTGCCCTCTTTGGTCTAGCTCAAACCCATTCTGATAATCATTGGCTCAGATTCGGCCAACCTTATTTCACCGATGGTGGTGCTGTTCTTTCAAGCCTGACCGATAGGTGTTGCGGTGGCAAAGCCGGGCATATCGATGTGGACAATCCCACCCCTGACTCTACAGACATAAAGGAAATACAGGAAAGAAAAGAGCAGTAAAAATAAAAGGGGGATGGGGGGTCGTCGGACAGCCTGTAGTGGCGGTGCCCCCCTCAGCTAAGGTTTTGTGAGAGAGTTTTTTTTTGGAATTTTAGAGAGTTTTTTTATGTGTTTTAACTTACCACAGAACTGATTAAAGAAAGCGCCAATTTTTTGCAATATATATGTATTTATGCATATGCAAGACAAATTTAAATAATCAAATGTGAAGTTAGATTCATAAGAAATTCAACCTAACAGCAAACAGTGCAGTAACTACCTAGTACCAACAACAATAAGGGAATAATATCAAGTTTTAAAACTCTCAAGTCTCAACGAAAAACAAACAAAGAAACCAAAATGACACAAACACAACATAGTTCCTAAGAACTGTAAGTTTTGACTTCAAAGTTTCAAAACAATTCAAATTTAAAGATCATCAAGGAAGTCATTATGATCATCTTCATCATCATGAATGACCATCACATCATCTCCATCGATAGAGACGAGAGGAAATTTTGAGAGCAAAGAGAAGAGTTGGAGAGTCGTTGATTACTGTACAACTGCATAGTGTGTAAAACTAACTTGTATTCATTCAAGAAATCAACAGGTATTTATACAAGAGGTTTCTTTAGAACAAGCAAAACTATGGTAATCCTAATCATATATAACTTTGGTTTTCCATAAATACATATTCTATGATTGGGAACAAAGGTCGACACGAGGGAAGGTATATAGGGAGCTGGCTTAAGATTATCAAGATAGGCAAAGGTAGTTTCGTAAAAAATAACATGACTAGCAATATACTCGATTAGTTGAAACATGTATACACAGATAACATTTATGATTGGAGCTATAACCAACAAAGATTCAAGGAGAAGAGCGATATTCAAGTTTATTGAACCTATATGGACGCAAGAAAAGGTAACACAGACAACCAAATGTTTTAAGAAAATCAAAATTAGTTTTTTGGGGTAAAGAGATTCATAGAGAGTTTGATTAAGAGTGGGAGAGAGAATACGATTATGCAAATTAACTGAAGTGTGAGAGGTA
The DNA here is from genome assembly GCA_032355405.1 of Rubia balearica. Classification (NCBI taxonomy): domain Eukaryota; kingdom Viridiplantae; phylum Streptophyta; class Magnoliopsida; order Gentianales; family Rubiaceae; genus Rubia; species Rubia balearica. Next base: position 439 of record JAULKJ010311546.1, on the reverse strand, counting down.
TGCTCCTAAAAGGTGATAGGTAAATGAGCTCGAGAGAGAAGGGACAAACCTTTTTCAACAATCGTACGATGGCGACGTTCAACATCACCATTTTAAGACTAAAAATGAGGAGCATAAATACGATGAGCAATACCTTGAGACTGGAGATAAGTAGAGACTGTACAAAATTCACCTCCCCAATCAGATTGAAATTGTTTAATTTTAGAGTTGAACCGTGTTTCAACCATTTTTTTATAAGAGTTGAAACACTGTGAAGAACTTGTGATTTTTGACAAAGAAATATTTCCAAACAAATTTTGTACATACATCAATAAAAATAAGAAAATAATGATTTTCTTTAGATGAAGAAACAGGGACAAGACTCCAAACATCATAATACACTAAATCAAATGGAACCGTACCAGGTGCATGAAAATGGGAAATAGGTAAACGATGGTTG
>JAULKJ010311536.1:0-10933 GCA_032355405.1 Rubia balearica | reverse complement strand
ATCCAATGGTGTAGAAAAACATTTTCCTTTCTTCAATGTGTTAAGAAGAGCAAATAAGTTTGAGTGCACTGAAAAGTGTGAGAAGGCGTTCATGGAGCTCAAAGAACATCTTCGAAGTTTACCAATGCTTATGAAGCCAGAAAAAGGGTGAGGCTTTGTATCTCTACTTATTCCAGTCTCTTTTGGCTGTTAGTGCAGCATTAGTGAAGGAAAAAGGAAGGCAACAACATCCGGTAAACGTCGTAGGCAGGGCCTTGCAAGAACCGAAAACTAGGTATACAGCCTCGAAAGGTTAATTCTAGTGTTGGTTCATGCAGTACGAAGGTTGCAACCATACTTCCAAGGGTATACCATAGTTGTGCTTACCAATTATTTGACTTGGTATATACTAGTGAAGCTAAAAGTTTCAGGTAGGATGATGAAATAGGCAGTTGAGTTGAGAGAACATGGTATACAATTTCAGCCCATAACTGCGATTAAAGGACAGGCCTTTCTAGATTTCATTGTGGAAAATATGGAGCCCATAGAATTGGAGGAAGTGAAAGGTGGCAATAAGGTTTGAAAGTTATATGTCGATGGATCTTCTCATTCGGGGAGGTAGTGGAGCAAGAATTTTGCTTACTAGTCCTGAAGGTATAGATTATTCGTATGCTCTGCATTTCAAGTTTAAAGCTACAAAAAATGAAGTTGAATATGCGGCTTTGATCACTAGTTTTCGGCTGACTAAGGAGCTCAAGGTAGAACATTTAGAGATACTCCGCAATTCACAGGTTATAGTCCAACAACTTAAAGGTGATTATGAGGCAAAAGAACGCAACATGCAACGATATATGGAGGTAGAAAAATACTTGTTGAATGGGTTTCAAACATATACTCTAACTCAAGTGCCAAGGGAAGAGAATCACGAGGCAGATACTTTAAGTAAGCTTGCTTCTTTCGATCTGGGAGTTCAGCCACAGAAACAGCTAATGATGGAGATGGTGGATAGCCAAAGTTTCCAGGTGGAAGAGGTAATGAACATTGAGGAGGAATATTCATGGATGAAGCCCATTATCAATTATCTTCGAGAGGGAAATCTACCCGAAGATACTGTTGAAGAAAGGAAAATCATATTGAAAGCTCTGAGGTATGTGTTGCAAGATGAAATTCTATACCGAAGAGGTTATCTTCAATCACTTGTTCGTTGTGTTACTCCTTTCGAGACGAATTACTTAATCAGATAAATTCATAAAGTAATATGTAGAAGCCAGGGGGCTAGATTTGTGGCAAGGAGGCTCATTCAGGCAGGATATTATTGGCCTATGATGTTTGATGATGCAAACAGGTGCATTCAAGCTTGTTATCAATGTTGATAAAAATGCACCAATTGACCATATTCCCTAGGAGGAGATGATAAACATTCATAGTTCATGGTCATTTGACAAATGAGGGATTGATTTTGTGGGACCATTTCTAGAAGCTCTAAGGCGGTTGAGATATTTCATCCTGGCTATTGATTATTTCACAAAATGGGTGGAAGCAGAACCTTTGACAAATATGACAGGAAAATCAGTAATTGCCTTTTGTTGGAAGAATATTATTTGTCAGTTCGGTATCCCCAAAACTATTATTACAGATTATGGGATGCAGTTTGTTCATGATCCCTTCAAAAAATGGTGTGAGGAGTATAAGATACAACATAAGGTGACATCGGTGTGTCATCTTCAATTGAATGGCTAGGTGAAAGTCGCTAATCGTATTATTGTTAATGGGATTCGGGAAAGACTTGAAGGTGTCGAGGGGAATTGGATACATGAGCTGCCAAGTGTTCTATGGGCCTATCAAACAACTCAATAGTCTACTATTGGAGAAACACCATATGGTTTAGTTTATGGTTCCGAAGCTATGATTCCTGCTGAAATTGGACTACCAAGTCCTCGGGTAATAATGATTTATGAGGAAGAAAATGAAAACAATCGTCATATGGATCTTGACTTGGTGGAAGAGAAGAGGGAATTAGCATCCTTACATGAAGCCAAGGTAAAGGAGAAAGTTGAACGTTTTTATGATCGAAGGGTTCGAAAGGTGCAATTCAGTCCATGAGATCTTGTCATGAGAAAAAATGAGAAGATTCGGCAGGAACCTGATGGAAAATCAACAGCGAATTGGAAAGGACCATACAAGGTGGTCAAAGTATATCCCAGAGGCAGCTATACCCTCGAAAGCATGAATGGTGATTGAATCATGAAACGATGGAATGTAGTTAATTTACGGAGGCATCATCAGCTCTAAAGAGTTAGGACTTGGTGTATATCGAAATGCTACACCAAGGGCCAGATATGTATGATGTATGGTGAAACGCTACACCTTTTGAAAATATATGATGTATGTTGAAATGCTGTATCTTTTGAAAATATATGATGTATGTTGAAACGCTGCATCTTTTGAAAATATATGTTGTATTTTGAAATGCTGCATCTTCTAAAAATATCTGATGTATGTCGAAACGTTGCAACTAGAATCAAGGTTAGATGACGCATGTCAAAACACTGCATCTAACAAGATTGGTACATTATGTGTTAACACTTTTTATTGACAAATAATTGCATGATACAAAGAATCCATATTTTTACCACTCGAAAAGAGAATCATAAGTATCGTCAATGTCAGACATGAAATGTGAAAAATTGGTTTGAAGTCTAAAACATTCCAGGGAACTAATTTTCCTAACTTCTCATCTATCTGTTCAATGTCTTCTATTTCAATCCCAGATTCACGATGAAAGTCGCGCTCTTGATCTTCTCTGCGGTACTCGGAAGGATCAATTACATCTCTTGAACGAAAATGCTTAAATCTCGTAGATATCTCGCTTGGTTCGTTGTCACCCTCAAAGTTCCCCAATTGAATATCCTGTCTTCTAGGATACTTTCTTTTCTTACCAGAGGTATTTTTCTTTCCTTCGTTGGTATTGGATGACAGAGCTTTCGTTGTAACCTTTGATGTACTCGAAGTTAGATTCTTCGAGGCCCTGGGTCGATAATGTACAAAGGGAAATTCTCTTAACCATTCTAATATGGCTTTGATGCCTGCTTTCTGGTGCCAAGTACCCTCGGTATCAACCTTACAATTGTTAATCCAATTATCAGACGCTCTTTGGAGGAACTCGGGGATATTATTCACTAGCTTTAGGTGAAGTACACCATGATACAGTCCATGGGATCGAAGAATCTCAATATAAACTTTAAGAGTGGCATGAAGGTGTTCATTTTCTGCAACCATATCAGTGGCTAAACATTCAGCTAATGAGAAATTTCCATTTGCAACGTTCATATTTTTGGCTAAAGCTCCGTCTAACCGATTAATCTCGTTCAAAGTCACCTCATGTAATTGCACAACTTCTTTGAACTGAGCTTTGAGCTTGTAAGTTTCATTTGACTAAGATTGAGGCTAGCTTCCATAACTACCAATCTATTGGCATCAGCAAGCCATCAAGAAAGAGACCTGAATCAACAAGTTATCTGATGAACAGTTTCTTGATAACTCCTCTCGACCGGATCACAGTTATCAACCATTTCGAGAGGGATGGCCCCATTATATTTCCTTGCTTCAAGTTCCTTTAGTAAGTCCTGAAATTAGGATGCATTTCATTTTTCCACAAATCTAATTATGTATTCTTTCCAGCAAGGTCTTTAAGAATCATTTGTGTTGAGGGGTGACTTTTATCGCGCCAGGAATCTGATTCTCTTTTCCACTTAACTAGATCCAATATCATTTTCATATGTTCTTCTTGGGTGCAATTTAACTCTTTTTTTGTCTCAAAAAGTTCTTAATAAGACCTTTGGAAAGATCTCTTCAAGGTGTTGTACTACGAAGACAAAAATAATTATGTTGATTAAAAAAATAAGAGAGATAAATAAAGCCATTGTTAATAGATAATAAAAAATACATATGGGCAAGGTTTACATTCTATCCTACCCTAGTTTTATCAGTTTTGTCTCCCTCGACGCTTTTCTTGGTTGCCTCACTCGTATTTGTCTCTCCTGTGATTGCTTCAACATCCATTGTTCAAGGTTCGTGGGCCTTAGATTTTTCCTCGAGGACTAGAGCCTCGAGAGAGAGAACCCGAATATGTTGGCAGTATAAAACTATTTTAAGCACTTCAGAAAGTTTGGAAGGGTGGTCTGGAGGCTTCCGTCTTTGACACCTTCTTCCCACTTCTTGGACAATATGCCACCAGCATCAGGCTTAAAAAAAGTTTCTAGGTGTTTGATTATATCAATGAGAATGTGCGTAGAGACTGAAGGCAACACGGTATCCTTAATTAGGAAATGGCATCCCAGATCCTGGGCTATATCGAGAAGATCGAGGAAAAAACCATAAAATTCTTGAGTCATCAGCAACTTGTCTTTTAAGTCTTCGAGTGAAGAGACTCGGGCTTCAGGATCTCGAGCCTTCACTAGATCCTCTCGGGATTTATCTAAATCATCTTGTTAGAGAGTAAACTTCCAATTCTTAGCCTTGAGGGATGCAATGCTATTTTGGGCATCCCCCAACTCCCGAAATAATTCCTTACTCTTCTCCTGGGCCTCCTCAAGTTCCCTTTTCATTCTAATTATCTCAGAGTTTTGTTGTTGAACTTATTCGTGAAGTCTGGAGATTTCCTTATCAATAGTCATCCCTTGCTTGGCGCTCAACACCCGACAAGAGGGAATACAAGGATTGAGACACCTGATACACGAAGGGAAACAAATAAAGAATGTAAAGTGAGAAGTGAAAATATAAATTAAGGTATCGAGAACATATACAAGCCACATGATTCTTAATTAAATAGTTCGAAACTGGCGTGTTAAGCACCAGATCATTCGAGGATGCTCGAGAAATGATGGTGGTATGAGAGGTCATTTAGTCATTCCTTCCCATCTTGGGTAGCTCATCTGAAAGAGGTCTCCCAGACCCTTTCCGCTTGAAATTGAGTTTCTCCTTAGGAGCTTGAGTTTCTCGAACCTCTCTATCTTAAAGAGGGGGTTCGAGATGGTTTGATAAGGGTTGTTAGGAATTGAAGGAGGATCAGTGGGATTGATCTTCTGGGATTTACCCCTCATCAAAGCTCCGCTAAGACCCACTGAAAAGAAGAAAAAATGAATTAGAAATGGATAAGGTAAAATTATTGCAAAGAAAACCTTATCAAGTATGATAAGACGTAAACTCTATTGATTAAAACACCTTCGGAAGTCTCTAAAGGTTGAGGGGTTTCTGGATTTGGTTCGAGAGGGAGTTCTCGAATGAACGGGGTAGGAACTATTGAAGCTTGCCTTCCTCCTTAACTAGTTTCTCCATTTCTTGCTCCCATCAGAGTTTTCTTTAAGGGTTGAAGGGTGTAGCCTTTCCAGTCTCTTAGTCTCTATTTTTTTATACACATATCTATTATAAACCTCAAGTGACCAGACAAAACTGCCAATTTTCTCATCTTAATTGAGAGAAGTGTTGTACTCAATGGGTGTCCCGAGAATACGGTACCTATCATCTTTGAGATCACCGGGGCAAATGTATCTCTTCACTTTTGAGGTTTCTACCGTCACCTTTGAATTCCATTCAGTCGAAGGTAATACCCCATTTTTTATCTTTCCACCCAGAGGAATTAGAAGGAAGGGTGAAAGTTTTCTTTTTCCTCTTCCTAGTAGCGAACATGATAATGTAATATTTCAATTTTCCACTATGTGTTACGTTGGATAGTAAACGAAGCATCCTATACGAGGCTTGATTTTGAGTTCATCGCACCTTGTCATGGACATCATAATGATCACTATCACATTCTGATAAACTTGGGCAGAATAGACCTTGAATTCTCTTAGAAGCTTCAAGAATTATAGCATGAAGGGGAAATAGAGTCCTACTCAAAGATGTTTGATGTAGACAACTGATCGGTCGGCTGGTGGTCCTCGGGAGACTCATCTAACCCTAAAGGTTGTAGACTGACATAAGGGGGAATCCTTTGAACAAACGAAATGGTGGCTAGAAGTTTCGAAACCTGATTTGACCCCTTGATGGTAGGGGGCTCGCTGAAAGATATTTCCTCTCCCTCGGCTTCTTCAGTTTCAGAGGTAGGGGCTTTTGGAAATTCTCATTGTTGGGCAGTTCTTTTTCTCCTGAAGGGAATTCTCAAGGAGTCTCCACGATTGACCTTCCTATAAACGGTTTTCCATTGCCAACGGGTCAGAAATTGAGATAGACTTTGAGGGGCATATCAGTGATTGGAATCCCACCGGGATTATAATCTGTACAACCAATCTCGTCATATCCTATAATATCATAATACCTAGAAGTATTCTCTGAGCCCCAAGATTCATAATCAGAATATGACCTATCAGGAGAAATAACACCTTCCCTCTTAGCCCAACACCATTATTAAAATGCCTCTCAACATATTCCTCATTATACATGGCAGTATTTGCGACCATTACAAAATATTGGGGAAAATGAGAGAAAGGAAGACAAAGGAGGCGATAAGACTTACATTTTGAAGAAAATAGAGAGGATGAGATGGTGCTGAAGTGAGAAAGATTAGTATGCTGATGGCTTTCGTCTGACGACATGCAAGTAAAATGAGGAGGGATCGAGCAAGTGAATAATTAATAAGTTTGAAACGGGTTGCAAAGATAATGATTGTCTTGGGAACCTTTTTTTTGAAAAGAAGTGAAACTATTCACACCCATTTTTAGAGGAAAATCGTTGCCCACACTCTATTTGATGCCAATGGTAGAAACGAGGGTCTTTTCAAATTCTGCTAAAAAATAAGAAAAAGAAAACCAAACGACAACTCGATGCTAGAAGGTAATTTCCTAGCTTGGATTTTTTAAATATTATTCGGTCCATAGGTTGCAGTTCGCAGGTATTCATGGGTTTATGGATTTAAGCCTTCGAGCTATCATCTTGATACTTCATAGCCTCGAGAAACTTTTAGTTTTTTGGGGCCTCTTGATGTGGTCTAATTTAATCAGTCCAATCAGCTTATTGGACCTAAGGAAAATGTAATTTGATAAGTCCAATTAATTTATTGGCTTGCTGGGCCTATTTCAGCCCAATGACAATATAGGTATGATTAACCCTATTTACTGTATATCAGAGGTATAAACAGGTATAAATACAAAGTAGTGATATGATTTACATTCATTCAGTATTTTATATTGTATTTGAGACAGATTTACTGACTTAGGCATCAGAGCCTTTTTCCTGGGGACTTTCCAGGGCTTGTTTTTGTGCACACTGCAACTGAGAATCTCGAAGATAGTGATCGGGGAGTTCGAGGAGTTTGGAGGAATTGTTCTGTTGACTTCAAGACACATCATGCTCCAATTTTGTTTCTCCCACCTTCAACCCGAACATTCATGGTTCCAATTACGATTTCATTTTTGCTTTTCTCGTTTTCTATTTTTTGAAGTCGCCGCTCTGATTGGTTGCGTTCTCGAATAAATTCATTTGACGATGATGAAGGCACGAAGGTTTGGAATATTGAGGGCATTTTTGAGTCGATTCAATCGACAACAACATAGGTAAGAAGTTCCAAAATATTGGTGGTGTTATCGAGTCGATTCAATCAACGGCGATAGAGACACAAAGGTCTATAAGATTTATCACATTTTTGAATTTTTTATTTAATTAATAGTGGAAATAAAAGCATCAGTGAGACTATCGGGTGAAAGCTAAGAAGAGCAAAGGTCTGAGTGGAAATGACGAAGAGCTCAGCAAAACGATCGGGTGAGCAGTAAGGACTGAAATTTGGGTCAAGAAGGCAGGTCAAAACCGGACCAGTCACTAAGTGGCCCAAAAAGTGGCCCAAATGGGTATTAGGCTTGATTCCTTAAAATAACATACTCTCTCTGTCCAAGCCATTTCTGCAGAGAGAGAAATAGTTGGGCAAAAAGTAATGTGAAATGTCTATAATACCCTTCCTCTTTAACCCCTTTATCTTGTTCCTTCCGTCTCTCTGTTGTTTCCGCCGGCGACAAGGCGTTCCTTCTGTCTCTCCTCTCATCTCTCTACCCGTCTTTCATTCCACTCATTTCCTTTTCTCTGCCTCTCCATCTCACCGAAGCGCTCGATTGAGATTCGCCCCAACATTGCGCTGTTGTGATTGAAGAAAATCTGCACTTGTACTACGCCAGTGACAAAGCGCCCATTATTAAGGTCATCATCGGTCTCGTCGGAGATTTCAGGTCCAGATCTGAGTCGGCGAGCATGCTACCACACCTCCAGCGATGACCAAGATCGAGAGCGTCGATGTGGTGGCGTTGGTGGCGAAGTTGAGAATCAGCAGGAAAGGAAGCGGCAGAACCATCAGAGAGGGTGGTAAAAAATGGAAGGGAGTCCCATAATTTCCATCGAAAAATCTGATGGAAGAGGAAGCAGTGGAGGAAGAAAGCTGATGAAACGATGGATGAAGAAAATCTGATGGCGAAAAGCGGCGGAGTTTCTTGGGATGAAGAAAATAAAGGGGTGTCGAAAGTGAGTAGGGTATTAGAATTCATGTGTGAATTGGGATGGGAAATAATGTATGGGCTGGGGAATGATGTAAATTTTTAATATTTTAGGGGTATTTATTTCCTATAATGGGTTGAATGTTTGCAAAAATGAAAATTGTGCAAATTTGGGTGGGACATCTAAAAAAGGAAAGTGTGCAGAAATGGCTGGGACAGGGGGAGTATGATTAAATAATACGTTGATTTTAAATTAGCTAACAATTATATAAGTGAATTGGGCCTGGTTTAGTGGTAATTCACACTCTATATAACTGAGAGGCCCGGACCATCAAAACACACCCCATCAAGAATTGTGATATTAAAGCAATTTCTTGATGGGGATTACCCAGCGTCATGGGACCGTGTCGGTGGTCCCCGTTGTGGTTTCCTAACCTGGAAGTGGTCAATTATGGTGAGATCGTAGTGGTTTCATTTTAGGTGGAGGTGGTTTGATGGTGGTGCAGAGTTTGCGTGTTCTCAGGAGGGCATCCTTAGCTATGAAAATGGATAAGTTTCATGCGTCACTTATGCTAAGACTAGGGGCATATAAATAATACTAGATAACACCTGTGCGATAGGGGTTTAATGCTATTATATTTATTAATAGTCTATTTTATTTGAGATAAATATAAAAATAAAATATTATTTATTAATAAATAAAATAATATATTTACATAAAAATAATATACTCCCTCCGTCCTAGCTGATTCTGCACACTTTCCGTTTTTGGTTGTCCCAGGCAATTCTGCACACTTTCCTTATAGGAAATATTCAACATTTTAAAAGACATTATTACCCTTTCAAACTTAAAATTTTACCAAATCCAACAACTCATTTCCACAAAGGCACAGACCCTTTACACCCTTTATTTCTACTCTATTCAAAACTCATTTGTTTATGCTTGTTCCACCACCAGCCTGTGTCTCCACCACCAGATGTTATGCTACCATAGGTTACGCCAGCACTTCCCTCCCCCGGTCTCCGTCTCCGCCACCACTTCCCTCCTCCACCATCCCCCCTGGCCTCCACCTCTGCCACCACTTCCTTCCCTCTCCTCCAGCTCCACCTCCTCCCATGTCGTCGCTCCCTCATTCCTCTAGATCCATCACTATGTTCTTCCATCTCCGGTCACATTTCTTCATATAGATCCTTTGCCACCTTGACGAAATCCGATACCGACTTAGGTTGCAGCGACCGAGGCAAAAGAGGAATCACCTTCTACAAAATTGATGGCGGCTTAAGCTTGCACGAGCCACTCGTTGGTGACGATGGTATGGTGAGTCGCACGGGTTTGGCAGTAAGTAGAGAGCTTAGTGTTTTCGAGCCGCCCCCGCCTTCCTCCAGATCCACCGTCGTGAGGTTGAAGATTTGGAATGTTAATGTTGAACAAGACAAGGTCGAGGTTGAAGAAGATGGAAAGTCGAGGATGAAGAAGAGGCAGAGTTGAAGACAATGGTGAAGAAGACGCAGAAAACGCAGAGAAAAGTTGGAGAAGACGAGGGAAATTTTGTCATTTTACATCACTCAAATTAAAAGTTGGGTTTTCTCTCTCTGCAGAATTCCCTAGGACATAGGGAGTATGTGTATTTTGTAAATAATTTTTTTATAAAAATAAAACTACAATATATATATACAGTGTATTGATACAAATATAAAGTACAGAGTATTTAATTATAATTAGAAATAACTATATAATAAATTTTAGTCTATTATTATCCAATTTTAACACTCGTATAGTGCACGATACACGATTTTAATCATATATAACATATTGATAAAAGTATGAATGTTTAATAGTATAGTTTTTTTGAAGAAAATAGTAAGAGTGTTGTTAGTTAGAAGTATAATGAAAATAATTGTATTTTTTACTAATGAAATACTTTTTGTGATTAGATAAAAATATATAATTTTAAATTGAATGAAAATAAATTATTTATTTAATATTTAAATATTAATTATAAAGTCCAGATTTGTTTAGTTGGCAATTTGTGGAAGTTATGCAAATATGGAATGATTGTGCTGAAACATCAAAGAAGGAATGTTAGTGATATAAAGAAGGTGGAGTTGTAATCCGAGAAGAAGTATTTTCGTTCATAATGATTTGGAATATTTAGCTATGGAAAAAGATATGAACGAGATATTTTTCAAGGGATTGTATTTGGTAATTCCTATCTCAAAGGGATTTGATTAAAATAGGAATTTGAAATGGAGAAGGAATAATATACGACTTCAGAATTTCCATGTTGGAACATACTCCGAAAGACAGTTTGGCGGAACAGAATATTGCGATGGATTTAGTTTTATGAAAATTGGAGATTACGCAATATGTGTTCAGCCGTGTAGAAGCATAGTGATATTATGGTAAATCCCTATATTTATGGAATTGGAATTGAATGAATATTATGAGATATTTGTGATAAGGAAAATCCCTTTATTTA
>JAULKJ010311525.1:0-10933 GCA_032355405.1 Rubia balearica | reverse complement strand
TTTCGAAGCATTTTTCTAAGTGAAAATTCCATTTCGATAAGAATGCAAGAGCCGTATACCAGTGTACAGTTGACAATGCTTTTAGCGACCAAGTTGATCACAACATAGAACATTTATATGGACGACATGGTAGTAAAAAATAGGAAACTAAATCAATTCACCCCAAGACTTAAAATATACACTCACTCTCCAATCAATTGTAATAAAACTAAATTCTAAGAAATTTACCATTGGTGTGGGTGCAGGAAAATTTGTAGGATACTAGGTTTCATCCAAAGGCATTGAGGAAAATCTTGAAAAATTATAAGCCATCCAACCCTTATTTACATCTCGGTTGATCAAACAAGTCTAGGTGTTGATCGTTTCACTTATGACCCTTAGTTATTCGTCTCCAAAGTAGCTTAACAGTATATTCTCTACTTTGACATCCTAAAAAAAGCTGCAAAATTTAGCTGGGCGACAGATATCCAGACCACATATTATGAGTTGAAAAATGAACTGAAAAGGTTGCTACTACTATCAGCATATCGCCTCGGCAAAACACTGTATTTGTACTTATTAGTGTCCAAACACATAATTAGCTCAGTTTTGGTTTGTTGGGAAAAGGATCGCTAAACCTTTGTTTAATTTGTAAGCAGAAGCCTACAAAGGGTGGAAAATAAACTAAGCTATGGAAAAGTTGGCCGTTGCCATAATTCATTTTTCCAGAAGATTGTGATATTACTTCCAGTACCACAAGATTGTAGTTAACACAGATTAGCAAATCAACCAAATCCTCCACATATCACCTTTTATGTTCTTCAGTTTCAACCCAACACTACAACCATTCTCTTACTGCTTCCAAACACTCGTGCTAGCATCAATGATCGCTAGCACCGGGTTATCAATGTCAACTTTTAAGGTTGGGTCTTGCTCACCGACCTCCTCATCAAGGATCTCAGGAACTTGGAAGGAATATATGAAAAACTATCCCCATAAGCAAAGAGTAACATTTTCATAATCATATCAAAGGTAATTATCAAATACAAATGTACGATATTCTTTTCATTAGGAAAAAACATAAATTATGACCTTCTGACTTTGCTAAAAAAGATAAATGAACTTTACAAGTAATAAACCTATCCACCATACACGGGTTAGGACTTGGTCTATGTCCATTTACACCATTTTCATGCACATAGTGGTTCAACTTAAGGATTCGCATATCACAAAAACCAGTGCTCTTTACGAAGAATAATTTTTCTCTCTGCTCAGAATTGCTGGGAAAATGGGTTAACAACTCAATCTTCACTTTCGTTGGATAAAAAGTGAACTCATGCCTTTAATTATTTAGTTAACAAAGTTGGTGGAGTTTCCAAAATAGATTGCCATTGAACACACACTAACCCTATCACACACTCTCTTTAATCCTACAATGAAACCCATCCCTTTTGGGTTCAGTTGACATAGTGCCAGTTTATAAAGGCCCAAATTAAATAGTGTACAGACCAGGGAATAGGAAAAGATAGAACATATGTAGGATGTTGTTCATAAATGGGTACAAATGTATAAGGCAGAAAATGAATACTTTTGAAGGCAATGAAACCCTAATTTCTACTCGACTTAAGCTTAAATAGTTCTCAGTCTATCAATTAGGCCAGGAGTAGTTAAACTAAAAATATGGCTTCTCAGCCCAGTTTAAGTCAACCAGCCATCTACCACTTCGACATCGGAGTTACGCATACTAGTTTCACTATTGCGAGATACATTCTCAAGAAGATGATAGGCAGAACTTACAATAGTGACCCTAAAGGATAAAAATTCTTCCCATGTATTTCGACTATCACTAGCCACTAGAACAAAAAAACTCCAAAAATTGTGGAAACATTATCGGAAATATAAGCACTCGAAGACCGCATATTGAAGATCACAAAATTAGAGTAAATAGATTGTTTACTTGGAATTATGAAGAAAAAGAGGTTTCTAGTGGCTAAAGAAAGATATAGAACCTAAAAAATTGAGGATTTCAGGCAATGTCTAAAACTCTAAGAATAATGAAAAGCAAGACCAATATCGAGAAAGACCATTATAAAGACTTAGTTATAGACTGAAACCTCTAAGCTTATTTTCCGAGACACTGAAACGATACAGTTATCAAATCAATCAAGTCTTTCACCCTAATCGAGAAGGTGGAAAATGAGGCAACATTTCAACGAAAGAAAGAGTTCAAAAAAAGAGCTCCCCAAAGTGATCCACTGCTTACATTAAAGTCCGCTCAATGACCCAACCCACTATAGATGAACCATAGGCACATAAAAATCCATTACAAAACCACTAAGACCTCGCAATCAGCACTACATTCCCCATAACAGGATGATCAGGTCCAAAAACCTCTTCTCTACAAGAATTCATACTTAATTTGCTAATCATTTTACTGCTTCACACATTACATCTCCATACTTACTCCTTAACACTATGTAGCTGGTGGGGACTTATGGTATATATAAGGCTAAAACATCACGCCCAACCATTATCGAATAAACTTAAAGAAGCTACAGAAGCCTTTTTGGAGTAAACAATGAAGATAAGTTAAAAAACCAGCCACATAACCACCATACAAGCAATGAATAAAATATCATGGTTAATACTATTACTATGGAGGTTATTGTGCATCCGCCACAATGGCACATGCGTGACCACCTTGTGATCCACAACCAAGAGATCGTGCCCCATGTTATCCATGCAAAAAAAAAATCATTCAGCTACCACGATGGCCACGATTAGCACAATCCTTGTTCCAAACATTTTGCCGATAACACCTCTTGAGTGGCCTATAAATAAATAAGAGATTGAGATGTCAAGGTAAGAAAAATCTAGAAATTGCAAAGATTATATTTGGAAACGGAAAATACTAACTTAGGCATTGAAACCTCTACCCCAATTCAAACTGAGACTAAGGTTGCGTGATTCAAAAATAGTTGTACTAGATTTACGTGCACCCGAATCACCGCTGTCACTTGGGAAGAAGATGCACATCACCCATAGTTTTAATACATTGTTAAATAAGCCTAGACAATCTTCAACAAATTGTTTGTTGTCTAAGACATATTTGTGTCCTTCTTGTTAGATGTCAAAGACAAACCTATTTCTTTTTTGACAATATTAAACGCGCACCATATTTGCTTAATTTAGCACAATTGTGATTTTTAGGAAGCTTTTCAAGTTGATTCCGGTGAGGGTTATCATTATTATGTGATATTTAATTATGATTGTTCCAATTATATTTTGTATGATCCTCTACTTTGTAAATCATATTTTATTGCTGTGTATATTGTTTTAGTCTTTGGTTTAGAATCATTGTTCTCCTCCAGCCAAATTTTCTCAAAGTGATGGTGTTACATGGATCAAAAGGAAGTGGAATCCTCCCCTTTAGGTAAATAAAGCGAGATTTCATGAAATTCTTGAGGCAAATAAGGGGCAGCTTCTCGCACATTTTATCAATGCAAAAAACAAGAATACAAATAATTCTTAAAGCGTAGAGAGAGAGAAACAAGAAGGAAAATATCAAGTAAACAACAAAGAAACATGGAATTACGTAGTATAGGAGGAAATGAAGTACTCTTCCCTGATGGAAGAATTGCAGATGGTGCCAAATGGTTAAACCAGCCAGTAGGCCAACTGGCCAACACGAGCCTTTGCACGAGCCTGGCCAAGTCTTGCACGGTTCGTGTAAAGTGGCTAGCACAGCTCATGAAAATCTAGACAGTCTGTGAAACAACCCTTACATGGGTCGTGCACATCCGTGCAGGTTGTGCAACCCATGCCCCAAAAGCACTCCAAAATGGCTAAGTATTGATGCAGACTGTTCCGTTTTACACGGTCCGTGCCATTTCAAGTTCTAAAGTGAAGAACAGCCCACAAGGTGTGAGTTGTAGCATGGTCCGAACCATTTTCCTAGCAAAAAGTCCTTCCATCCGATCGACTATGCCAAATGACACGGGGTGCATAAATCAGAAGTTCAAGACCGACACCAGCCAGCGGCCTTGGCCGGCCTGTGCGGCCTGTGCCGACACGAAGCTACATAGCCTGTGTTAATTCGTGTGGCCTGTGCAGTTTTTCCAGTGGCAGCGTAAATTGTTACTGCTAGGGTTTCTAGGTCATTTTTGGGCTTTTTTCAAGGCCCAATTCCCTACTACTATATCTATGGAAGTTTGTCTACTAGTGTTGGAGCTTATGCCCATTTTTAGAGTTGAAGAGTAGGCTAGAGAGAGAAAATTCTCTTCCTTTTCTCCAGGTTCTTTTCCTTTTTTTTTTCTTTTGCCCAAAAGTGTTAATCCAATGAAACACTTGGGTTCAATGCTTAGGGAGTAGTTAATTAACTTGGGGATCGTGTTTGTATTCGTGAATTAATGCTTATTTTGTGAGATTTCTTACATCTACCTATTTTTATGTGTTTGTGATTACTACGTTAGCTTGTTCCTCATGTTCTTGTTAATTGCATGATTTTCACACTAATATTTCCCCACAACAACATCTACTTTCATGTTGGTGCAATTATTAATATTTCCCGAGGAAGAAAATCTAGATGTGCTTGGGGTAACGATAGACTCGAACCGTGTGGGTGTGTGCGCGTGGGTTTTAGAGTCAACATTACAATCGACCATACACTAGTAATCCAGTGAGTTGGTCCGAATGGTTATGGATAGAGATAGTTAGAGTATCAAACTAGGGTTAGTTTTGCAACCCTAGAGCCATCAATAAGGTGTTTCACCCATTTTCCCTTTTAGGCGTAGGGAGAAGCAATCGTGGTGTAGTGCCTGAAACCTAATAGTATGGGGAAGATTGAGATCCGCACAACAGGAAGGGTCTTTGTTGCACTTCCCTAATTACAAAGGCGGTGTCGATGGAAGATTACATGGCACCCTACTTTACAGGTATGGGGAAGTGTTGACCATCGACCACACTACTTGATATAAACTCTAGAATAGGTTTGTACTTCTTGTATGTGATTATATTGAGGATCAAAACAACATTAATCATGTTACACAAATACTCCCCAAGTTCTAGTTTATATTGTTTATTCTCTGTTGACTTGCATGCTAGTAGTTGTTAGTAAGCCCCCCTTCCCCAATGCCTGTTTTACCAACACTGAATATTCCTAACACGTATGTGAGATCTGATTAATGACCCGATCGTGGCTATCTATAGTTTAATCTTAGCTTCCTAACATCTCTGTGGATAACTCCGGTACATGCCACTATCTATACATTTTGGTAGCATAATAGAAGAAACGGGAGCAGAACTACAAATCTTTTTTTTATATATCTTTGATCCCTTCCTCTTTGCTAATTCTAGATATCCCATGATTTATTAACGCTGGGAGGGGATGGGTCAATCGGTGCCTATGATATCATTAGCGAATAAGAGATTAAAATATTATTATTGATAGCTCCTTGGATGCCACAAGCATGCAACAGATAGTTGTAATGACATTAAATGACAAGTTCGCCAAGGCAAAATTACTCACTACAAAAAAGAGGAATACTCGCCAACAAATTCAATCAGTTTTTGTACAAAACAAAATAAGAATGTAACCTAAACTCATGCAAGGAAAAGGTTGAAAATTGAAGTGAAAATTGAGCAAGGAGAGGATGTGATGAATGCCCCCTAGAAATGGTGACATTTTCCATCCACGAATCAAAATAATTCACTTCTAACAATGCTTAGAAGGCGAGAGCAAGGTACTTTCCACCACAAGAGTCACCTAGAGGGGAAAAAAGGTTGCATGTCAGCAAAGCTATTATTTTTAGCGAAAAAGATGCTGTCCCAAAAGTATCATCACACAATGATACCCTAGTAATAATGGAAACATAGGAAATTATCAGGTGCACAAAGTCTTAGTGGATAACGGTTGCACGATAGAGGTATTGTTCGCTGATTGATTTAACAAATTAGGATTCAAGCGATCAAATCTGAAGAAGATGACCTCATCCAAAGTAGGATTCAAAGAGAAGTCAGAGATGAGTGTAGGAAACATACAATTACAAGTGACCATTATGCAAAAGGATAGAGTTTGTGCGGTCTTACGTTACTTCATTATAATTGATACCCCAAGCCCTTTCAACACCATCATTGGTAGACCTTAGATAAATGCTGCTAAAAATATCTTGTTCCCATATCGTGTGCTGATGAAAATCCCCGTATCAATGGGAGTAGCAACAATAAGAGGAGACTAGCAAACAACAAGGTAGTGTATGCCTAAAGAAATTAAGCCACCAACCCCTTACAAGCCTCATCAATGGTACATTCAATCAACCTTAGAAAAATCTAAGAAAACATTCATATGTAAATTAACTTAGGTGAAGAGATCTAGCTTGTAAACTAGATAGAATTGACGACACAAATAAAGTTAGAATCAAAAAAATGTTGCTATAATCCATCAAATATAAAGTGATTGCTACGGTAATGAAATAAAAATTGAATTGGCTTGGTCAATTCAGGATTAAAGGGAGCCGTAAATTCTTCTATCAAAAAACAAAATCTCAATGTTGACCCGTCACTGAAGCCCGTCCGACACAAGCTAGGAATCATTTCCCATAATAAGTAGTCAACAATTGAAAATGAAGTACGAGTACTTGTATAAGAAAATATACACTGCAAAGTTATATACTCTACATGACATGCAAAATGAGTTTAGAGTTATAAAGGTTGATATAGGATGGAGAATGTGTCCGGAATACACGGATTTGAACAAACACTTCCCTAAATATTGCAACTCACTACTAAATATTGACCAATTGGTTGAGGAAATCTCAGGATAATAAGACGTGGCCTTTCTTGATGCATACAAAGGTACCATCAAATCTTTATGAACCCTTATGAAGCTAAAAAGATGGCATTTATAACTAATTTCGAAGCATTTTTCTAAATGAAAATTCCATTTGGATAAGAATGCAAGAGCCGTATACCAATGTACAGTTGACAATGCTTTCAGCGACCAAGTTGGTCACAACATAGAACATTTATGTGGACGACATGGTAGTAAAAAATAGGAAACTAAATCAATTTACCCCAAGACTTGAAATCTACACTCACTCTCCAATCAATTGTAATAAAAATCAATCCTAAGTAATTTACCATTGCTGTGGGTGCCGGAAAATTCGTAGGATACTAGGTTTCATCCAAAGGCATTGAGGAAAATCTTGAAAAATTATAAGCCATCCAACCCCTCTTTACATCACGGTTGATAAAACAATTCTAGGTGCTGATCGTTTCACTTATGGCCCTTAGTTGTTCGTCTCCAAAATCGCTTAAAAGTATATTCTCTACTTTGACGTCCTGAAAAAAGCTGCAAAATTTAGCTGGGCGACGGAGATCCAGACTTCATATTATGAGTTGAAAAATGAACAGTAAAGGTTGCTACTGCTATTAGCATATCACTTCGGCAAAACTTGGTATTTGTACTTAGTAGTGTCCAAACACACAATTAGCTCGGATTTGGTTTGTTGGGAAAAGTATCACCAAACCTTTGTTTAATTTTAAGCAGAAGCCTACAAAGGGTGGAAAAAAACTAAACCATGGAAAAGTTGGCTATTGCCATAATTCATTTTTCTAGAAGATTGCGATATTACTTCCAGTCCCACAAGATTGTAGTTAACACAGATTAGCAAATCAACCAAATCCTCCACACATCACCTTTTATGTTCTTCAGTTTCAACTCACCACTACAACCATTCTCTTATTGCTTTCTAACACTTGTGCTGGCATCAATGATCGCTAGCACCGGGTTATCAATGTCAACTTTTAAGGTTGGGCTTTGCTCATCGACCTCCTCATCAGGGATCTCAGGAACTTGGAAGAAATATATGACAAACTCAGTCCCATAAGCAAAGAGGTGACATTTTCATAATCATATCAAAGAGAATTATCAAATACAAATGTACGATATTCATTCCATAAGGAAAAATAACACAAATAATGACGTTTAGAGTTTGCTAAAAAAGATAAATGGACTTTACAAGGAATAAACCTATCCACCGTACGCGGGTCAGGACTTTGTCTTGGTCCATTTAAACCATTTTCAGGCATATGGTGGTTCAACTTAAGGATTCGCATATCACAGAAACCAGTGCTCTTTACGAAGAATAATTTTTCTCTCTGCTCAGAATTGCTGGGAAAATGGGTTAACAACTCAATCTTCACTTTCGTTGGATAAAAAGTGAACTCATGCCTTTAATTATTTAGTTAACAAAGTTGGTGGAGTTTCCAAAATAGATTGCCATTGAACACACACTAACCCTATCACACACTCTCTTTAATCCTACAATGAAACCCATCCCTTTTGGGTTCAGTTGACATAGTGCCAGTTTATAAAGGCCCAAATTAAATAGTGTACAGACCAGGGAATAGGAAAAGATAGAACATATGTAGGATGTTGTTCATAAATGGGTACAAATGTATAAGGCAGAAAATGAATACTTTTGAAGGCAATGAAACCCTAATTTCTACTCGACTTAAGCTTAAATAGTTCTCAGTCTATCAATTAGGCCAGGAGTAGTTAAACTAAAAATATGGCTTCTCAGCCCAGTTTAAGTCAACCAGCCATCTACCACTTCGACATCGGAGTTACGCATACTAGTTTCACTATTGCGAGATACATTCTCAAGAAGATGATAGGCAGAACTTACAATAGTGACCCTAAAGGATAAAAATTCTTCCCATGTATTTCGACTATCACTAGCCACTAGAACAAAAAAACTCCAAAAATTGTGGAAACATTATCGGAAATATAAGCACTCGAAGACCGCATATTGAAGATCACAAAATTAGAGTAAATAGATTGTTTACTTGGAATTATGAAGAAAAAGAGGTTTCTAGTGGCTAAAGAAAGATATAGAACCTAAAAAATTGAGGATTTCAGGCAATGTCTAAAACTCTAAGAATAATGAAAAGCAAGAACAATATCGAGAAATACCATTACAAAGACTTAGCTTATTTTCTGAGACACTGAAACAGTACAGTTGTCAAATCAATCATCTTTCACCCTAATCGAGAAGGTGGAAAATGAGGCAAAATTTCAACGAAAGAAAGAGTTCAAGAAAAGAGCTCCCCCATCGTGATCCACTGCTTACATTAAATTCTGTTCAATGACCCAACCCACTATAGATGAACCATAGGAACATAAAAATCCATTAGATAACCACTTAGCCCTCACAATCAGCACTACACACCACATAACAGGACGATCAAGTCCAAAAACCTCTTTTCTACAAGAATTCATACTTATTTTGCTAATCATCTTACTGATTCACACATTACATCTCATACTTACTCCTTAACACTATGTGGCTAGTGGGGACTTATGGTATATATAAGGCTAAGACATCATGCCCAACCATAATCGAATAAACTTAAAGAAGTTGCAGAAGCCTTTTTGGAGTAAACAATGAAGATAAGTTAAAAACCCCCACCACATAACCACAACACAAGTAATGAATAAAATATCATGGTTAACACTATTTCTATGGAGGTTATTGTGCATCCACCACAATGGCACATGCGTGACCACCTTGTGATCCACAACCAAGAGATCGTGCCCCGTGTTATCCATGCAAAAAAATCATTCACCTACCACGATGGCCACGATTAGCACAATCCTTGTTCCAAACATTATGCCGATAACACCTCTTGGCCTATTTATAAATAAGAGATTGAGATGTCAAGGTAATAAAAGTCTAGTAATTGCAAAGATTAAATTTGGAAAAGGAAAATACTAACTTAGGCATTGAAACCTATGCCCTAAATTCAAACTGAGACTAAGGTTGCATGATTCAAAAATAGTTGTACTGGATTTACGCGCACCCGGAACACCGCTATCACTTGGGAAGAACATGTACATCACCCTTAAGTTTAATACATTATTAAATAAGCCTGGATAATCTTCAGCTAATAGTTTGTTGTCTAAGACATATTTGTGTCCTTCTTGTTAGATGGCAAAGGCAAACCTATTTCTTTTTTGAGAATATGCGTTGATTAATTTAGTACAATTGTGATTTTTAGGAAGCTTTTCAAGTTGATTCCAGTGAGGGTTATCATTATTATGTTATCTTTAATTATTATTGTTCCAATTATATTTTGTGTGATCCTCCACTTTGTAAATCATATTTTGTTGCTGTGTATCTTGTTTTAGTCTTTGGTTTAGAATCACTGTTCTTCTCCAACCAAATTTTCTCAAAGTGATGGTGTTACAAAGTTTATTAATTTTTGCATGCAATCTCATTTTGCGGTGAAGGTAAATCATTATCATATTTCTTTTCCTTATACCAGGAATAGGATGGTTGTGCAAAACGCCAACATCCTCACACTATTGATATGGGACTTTTTGTGCTTTATAACACTGGTTTGAAGTTTACCTTTAGGACTGCTGCTTTCTCTTTTGCATCTTTAACTATTAATCGTCTTCCTACTCCGGTGCTTTCTGGACAATCTCCATTTTTCATAGTGCATAGCCTCCCTCCTTCTGTTCCAATCTACATCCTCTTGGTTTTTCTATACTTCCTTATACGTGTCCTCGTATAGCTTAAAACCTTTCTTCACTTATTCTGTCTTCCATTTTATTGGGTATAACTCTCAATATAGAGGCTTTCCATATTTTGATTCTGCAAATATGAAAGAATATGTTCCTCTGAAATCCATCTTCTATTAATATTTTTGGGTATCATTTCATATCTTACAAATACTTTAAAGTTATGTTTGATAATATAATTTTAGGTACATATAATAATACCGTATAAAATTTTGATATTTAAAAAATACATGTTTAGTAATAATAACTTGTATAATGTTAATGTTAAAGTGAATATGAAAGGCATGTTAAAACTATATTTATATGTATATTAGAACTACTTCTAACGACTTATACATTCTGTTATCATTGTCAAATGGATAATCCATT
>JAULKJ010311516.1:0-10933 GCA_032355405.1 Rubia balearica | reverse complement strand
ATTCTTTGTGTTTCTTCCATTTGAAATCCTTGAAGCACTGCCTGGAATTCAGCTTCTATGATGGTGCAGTGGGGGGTTACTTTTTAAGCGAATCTGATATGTTTTCCTAATGGATCTCTTAAAATCCAGCCTATGCCTGAGGTGCCATTTCTCAAAACTGAGCCATTAGCATTCAATTTAATGCATTTCAAATGAAACCAGGAAACAACCACTGATCCCTTCTTAATTCTCTCCAAATATTCATAATAGGGTATATAGTAGAGAGGTTTCATACTGCTGCTATCTTGTGAGCTAGTAACATATCAGTTAACAGGTTCAATATGTGGATAGAAACTGATTTTAGATCAAGTTTAATACCCTCAAATATAAACTTTTTTCTAGCAAACCAAATAGACTAAGATACAATGCAAGGAATAGTTCTAATGATATCAACATCATATTTATTTTTTCACAGCAACCGTCCAGTAGAAGATTAATCTGTTCCATGGTAGTTATAATCTGAGTGTTGAAGTTTAAAATTTTTGTTTACCGGGAGCCTGATTTTCTTTGAAATGAGCATGAGATGAAGACATGGTGAATATCATCTGTGCTGTTTGTACAAAAGCCGCATTTTAATGGTAAATGCAGATTGAGGTCCTCTAAAACACCAAGCATTACAATTATGCAATTTAAAAATCTCCAATTCCAAAGACATATCTTTTGAGGAATTAATGAGGACCATAAAAATTTGAAAGATGTAACCTTTTATTTTCTATGACTTATCAAATCATAAGCAAATTTTAAAGTGAAGTTTCCATGCTCTGTGTTCTCCCAAATCAGTTCATCTTTATATTTAGAGAATATATGATATTCAACTTTTATTTTGATGAGGACTGAATCTGGGAAGAAATTTTGAAATATAGAAATATAAGAGTTATAATCATTTAGAAACTCCACTGTGGACAGATTTGGATGGATCATATCAGTTTTCAGAGGCCAAAACTGTGTTAGAGGGCCTATTTTTGTAACTTGCATTCCAAAATGAAGATTCTCCATTTCCAATTTGTACAAAAGATTTACTAATTGCTAAATCTTGAATCTCTAAGAGTCTTTTCCGAGATTTAGATTTTTTGTTGTTGTCTGGAGTTGACAACTTAAAATGAAACCAAAGTGATTTTCCTTAATAGAGTTTCCACCATAACTTTAAGGAGAAGCTTTTTTCATTACGTTAAGGTCCTTTAAATGTTGACCATTTTCATCTTTAGGAAGAGCTAACTTATTGTAGCTTCTCCAAAAAAAATTTATTGTTTACTGAATCTTGGTTATACCATAGAAATATTACAAACATTTTGTGTAATTTTTCAATGGTATTCTGAGTGGGTTTCAGCACTGTCAGGATGTGTAAGGGAATTGTGAATAGAACATGTTTTATTAATGTGGGTCTACCAGCTTGTGTTAAGTTTTTATTCTACCGAGAGTTGATTTTAAAGTTAATGGAGTCCAGAAGGCATTGATAGTAAATGTTTTTGTTTCTTCCTGTGAAAATCGTACAACCTAAGTATCTGAAAGGTAATGATTCTGAGATCATTTTTGTTTCATTTTTTATTAGTGAATCAATTCTTGGATTAGCATGTTTTGACATGTAATATGTGGACTTTTCAAAATTTATTTTTTGTCCTATGGATTTTTCATAGATTTTAATGAATCCCATTAACTTTTTAATTCCTGGTTTTGAGTATTTCAAGAATATTGTAGTATCATCTGCAAAAGAGAGGTGAGTTCCTGATTTCATTGAACCTGGAAGCTTATAACAGCCAGTGTTGGCATATTGGAAAAACAAATTAATGTTTATAGAGAAAGCCTCTGCCATTAAGACAAAAGCAAAGGAGATGAAGGATCTCCTTGCTCTAAAAGCTTGGAAAAACCAAATATTTCTCTATTGATTAAGATAGAAGAATGTTGCTTTTAGGTTTCCCATTATTATTTTGTAAGATGATCGGAGAAGTCTATTTTTGTTAGAAGATTAAAATCTCGGGAAACCCTATCAAACACCATCATCATGTCGAATTTAATAATCATATTGATCCCAGGTAGCTTGGAATGACTATAATTAGACATTTCTTGCATTAGTAAGACATTATCAGCTGTTTCTCTTTCAACTACAAAGGTTGTTTGTTCTGGGGAGATGAATTCTTGGAGAATGGGTTCTAGTATGTGTGAAATTAGCTTAGTGAAAAAAATGTTTATAAAATTACATAAACTAATTGGCCTAAAATCTTTAAATGAGGCACATATCTCTTTTTTGGGATAAGTGTGATTAATGTGGTTTAAATGGCTTTTGGGACAGAAATTAAACTGAGAAAATCATAATCATTTTTAATTATTGACCAACTGTTTTAGTAAAATGCTCCAGAGAATTCATCTAGTCAAGGAGCTAAAAATTGTCTATGTCTTTTAGAATTATTGAGATCTCTTCTAGAGATGTGGCTTTTATTAGCTCTTGGTTTATGTTTTGAGTTATGAAAGTGGGTGTGTTTTCCAACAAAATTAAAGTATTAATACCAGAGTAATCCTCATTATCATCGGAAAGAAGATCAGAATAGAAGTTTACAGCTTCAGTACCTATTAAGCTTTTTTCATGTAACCAGTCACCATCAGTATTTTTAATTTATGAGATGGTGGTTTTTTGTGTTTAGCTTTTACTTGAAGGTGAAAAAATTTAGTATTAGAATACCCCACTTTTAGCCATTTAACCCTTAATTTCTTTTCCAGAATATTTCTTGGTTGTTCAAAGCTAAAGTTAATTCAGCTTTAGACTTATTATAAGTGATTAAGTTTTCAGAATTTTCCTTTTGTTTAAGGTTTATTCTCCAATTAAGAAAAACTCTTCAACGAATTTAACTTTATCAAAAATGTTTCCAAAAACATTTTTATTCAACAGCTTTAAAGTAAGTTTGGAATTTTTTTTAGTTTGAAAGAAAATTTATCCATGCCTTAGAGGTTGGTGTTAATATTCCAAGATTTTCTATTAGACTTAAAAATTCAAGATGAGAAATCCAGCAGTTTTGAAATCTGAAAGGCTTTGGTTTTGTTCTGACCTGTTTATTTGAGAGATTTAAAATTATTGGCAGATGGTCAGATTGTTCTCTTGCTAAAGTTTGAGCAAAGTTTATTGCCAATAATGAATCCCAAAATTCATTTTTTAAAGATCTGTCTAATCTTTCCAAGACCCTAACCTTAAGCCTCATACCAGTCCACGTGAACAGGTTGCCTGAGGTATAAACTGTAGATAGACTTGCTTCAACTATAAATTTTTGGAAGTTTTTAATTTATCTTTGATTTGGAATTGATGTACCAATGTATTCTTCTTGTTTTCAATGATCTTAAAATATCCAATTAGACATAAAGGTTTATTTTTTAAATCCAGAATTAAGCTCCACAGTAATTTTCTTTGCTTAATTATGTATTTAGCATAGATGAAGCCTATTAAGCATCCCTATTTGAAAGGGGAGTGGTTGATTTCAGATAAGATGAATTGATCTTCACTTTTAATTATGTTTAAATTTACATAATCATCCCAAAATACTCAAATTTTATTTAGAGGGTTGTTGTAACAGTTCTTATAACCAATATTTTTAGAATTTTTTTGTCTAGATTGATTTGGTAGCATTGGTTCCATTATTTCCATGATGGTTGTTTTAAATCTGTTCTTAATATCTTTAGTTCTTATCTGTGTAGGATTATTTCCATTTCCCCTAACATTCCATGATAATATATTAAGATTAATCATTTAAATTAATTTGTTATAGTTCAATGTGGACCTTGTGGAAATGGTCTTTGGTGTTGAGGTGTAATCTTTCTTATTGTATTTTCTAGGTTTAGAGTTAGTCTCAGATTGTTCCTGAGAAACATTAAAGGAAACATCTTCTACCTAAGAGTCTAAGAAAGAACTGTTTTGAGTTTTTTACTTTTTAAGAATGGAATTTAGTCTTTTTTTAAACTCTTTTAAGTTTTCTTCCATTTCTGAGAAGTTAGAAGATTTCTTAGGTTCTGAGTTTTTGTTGAGAATATTGCTTTGTTCATTATATAACCATTCAAGTTTTTTACTTTTGGATATTTTTTTTTAAGGTAAGTAGTGGGGAATCCCCTAAATTAATCTCAATAAATTCTTTTATGTTGTCATCCTTATGACCCGTAGCTTCAGTAATTGACACAACAAGAAACAGGACCTTTTACCTCGGTTATGCAGGACTTTTTACCTTAATTTTTTGTCCTTGAAGAATCAAGGTAAATTCAGCCGGATTAAAAAGTTTGTTTTTTACCGCAGTTTAGAAGGGAGGTAAAATGTACCTTTTACCTAGGTTTTAACTTACGTTGGCAGGTTTGTTGACCGACATCAGTCAAAAAAATTAGGTCGACCTGAGTAGATCATAGTTACAACATCGTTGAAGCTGACCTAGGTATCCACAGGCCCGCACGTCGGTTTAAGCAAGAAGGGAGCCTAAGGGAGAGCAAATACTGGGACATCATCATAGTCGACGTTGGTCAAATTTTGAGCGACTTCGCAAACGACTGAATGCAACATTGCACATTGTGGGGGACCCAGTTTTTTTCCAGCTGACGTGGAACGTTGACGAGTACGACATTGTTTTGAAAGACTGACGTTGCTTAAAAAATGATGCCAGTTAATGCGACATTGGTCACGTCTCATTTTGGCACCGGTTTATGCGACATCGTGGATAAATCGGTTAGACATCGTTTGTCGTACAATATTATAATGTTTAATATTTGATGACACAATTTATAGTTCACATATAGCCATTACATGTTATTTAAAATGAAATAAATAGTGAAGTAGTTAAACATCATACGACAATCAAAGTTTGTTCATTTAATGTGGGAAGGAATGATGTGTTCAAACCAACAAAACTATATCATATAATACAAATACATGTTACAACATATTGAAATACATAACGTTAATATGAAATTGAAAAATGAATTGTATTGAACGACCATTTTCCACGTTATATGGCACTATGAATGCTAGGGCGACTAGTGAAATGACAAGTTTGTCCAACTACATGTTGAAAGTTCATCGATGACTCTCTTTGGCCCCATTACAACCAATACATAGTAAACAAAATTTATGTTAGAATTGGGCAGTCCCTAAATGAAATAGACATAATGTTGTCAATGTAGGTGAACTGGTTTAAAGCAACGTTGCATGAATGAAAAATTGATGTCGTGATGACTAATTCATGAGCGATGTCAGAAATTCATAGACATGTCAACAATTCCTCGTTCTATGCGACATCGGCCCTTGTTCGGTACTATTTTGCATGGCTCGATGCAATGTGACCGAAGTCGCACATTCAAACTAATTCATACAAATCTAAGCATTTTTTCCACTCTTTACAAACATGGAATTATCTTGAAAACAAAAAAAACACACAGTATATAACATGTAACACAATCATTATACCTCGTGAAATTTCAGAATTTTTTATCAGTGATGAAAAAAGCTTGTTGTAGGACTATCACAAAATTTCTAAATGAACATGGAATGGATGGAAAACTAGCTCAATTAATTTTAACCTGTAGATGTTCATTCCTTGGATTTTATTGACATTTAAGAGATGCAATTTGATTGAGCTCTTTCATTATTGTAAGAAGCGAATGAAATGGATGGTGTGTTAGCTTGGTTGTAGGATTTGTGTTATAGATGGAAATGGGTGTTAGTGTTGAGCTTTATTGACTTGAAATAGGGTGGGGGAATTTTGGTTCAAATTTTTGGCTGAAATATTCATTTCCCGCTGAAATTTTTAGATTAACAGATGTCGGTCATTGGTCGATTTTAGTTTCGCTCTATGCAAGACAACTACGACCACTACAAGAAAAATGACCTAATACTTTGCCCCTTTTACCTCAATTTTTTGCTAACATTAAATAACCAAGGTAAAAAGTTCGTTTACCTCTTTTTTTTTCAAAATAAAAAGATTGTGTTTACCTCGGTTATAAAAAACTGAGGTAAAATACTGGTTTTTTGCCTCGGTTCTATTGAAACCAAGGTAAATATTATTGAAAGATGAAGTAAATAGTATGACTGATGCATGTGCGACATCGATAATGTGGTTCGGATCAAGCAATAGGAGTTATTCACGTCTTGGAGAGATATCGCATCAGTCGGGCTTTAGTTTGTACCGTTTACAAAATTCAATCATAATACCCAAAAAATTTCTCCCCATTCTAGTATTCCTCTTCAAAACCCAAATCCACATTGTTGAAGATGGAAAATAGGGTTGCCGATTGTGCTTACTCAATTACCAAGTAAGTATTACAATACCTAAAATTTGTACTTTCATCTTTAATTTAGGTTCTAGGTTAGTTCATTTTGTATGAGAGGATGCGTTTGACTATGGATTTGATTGAAACTAGGCATTGCATTATTGTATAAGGTTGTTTTTATATGTGTATGGTTATATAATGAATGTTGTTATTCACACACACACACACACACACACATATATATATATGCATGGAAGCGATGGATTGAATAAATGTAAGTGGATGTATTTGTTGCTCAGATAGGTCCGTAAAGAGTGTGTACTTGTTATTATATTGTAGGAACGTCCATGGACAAAACCCATTGTTTTGATAATGATCGAATAAACGAGGGGTATCAATATTTTGTAGCTAACTTCATTCAATATGCATTAGCGAATACCCCGAAGAAGAATTTGTCGTACGTATATTTTACTTGCAAGAAGTGTCGGAACACTGCTATTCATGAAGAAATAACTGCTTTGAAGGAACACTTATTTATGTATGGTTTTGATCCAACATACAAAATTTGGTTTTGCCATGGAGAGAATGTGAATGAACATACTATAAATAAAGTAGAGGCCTAGAAAGATGACAGGATGGATGAGTTGGTTTAGGAGATTGTCAATAACCAAAGTGAAAATCCTAAAAAACTTTCCTACCTCCACAGACATAATGAGACACTTCTATATGATGGATGCCCCGAAGGAATGACGGTATTGAAGGCTACGTTACAGTTTATGAATGTGAAAGCTAAGTATTGTTGTAGTGTTGTAGGTTTCTCTGCTTTGTTGAAAGTGTTGAAACAAATGCTTATGGTTGTCAATAGACTCCCCGAAACAGTATATGAGGCAAACAAGGTACTATGTCTGATGGGCATGGATTATGAAAGGATATATGTTTATCATAATGATTGTATGTTTATAGGGGAGATCGCTTGAATGTGGAGGATTTATATAAATGCAATGCTCTAAGGTTCAAATTGAAGGAGGAGGACGTTGATAGAGAAATTGGAAATTAGCTGACGAAGAAGGTTCCTGTCAAGGTTGTTTGGTATCTAGCTATTATTCCTCAATTGAGAAGATTGTTTTATAATCCTGAGAATGCAAATAATTTGAGTTGGCATGCAGATCCGACGGTGGTTGATCCTGAAGTCATAAGTCATCTGGTCGATGGTGATCAGTGGAAGAAGATGGATGCGGCATTTTCGGTCTTTGGAAATGAGCCACGTTACTTGAGGCTTATTTTGTGCACTGATGAAATAAACCCATTTGGCAATATGAGCAACAATCATAGCTCGTGGCCGGTGATGGTAATGATTTATAACTTACCCCTATGGTTCTGCATGAAAAGGAAGTATATAATGTTATTTCTAATAATCTCTGGTCCGAAACAACTGGGCAACGATATCAGTGTATACCTAGCCTCCTTGGTGGATGACTTGAAAATGCTGTGGGATCCTGGAATGAGTATGTATGATAGGTTTTGAAAGGAGTTGATTGATTTTAGAGCCATGTTGTTTTGTACCTTTAATGACTTTCCCATATATAAAACTTGTCTGGACATTCCATGAAAGGTCACAAGGCATGCCCCATTTGTTTAGATGGAACGGATTATCATCAATTGAGGCATGCAAGTAAGACAGTGTACCTTGGGCACCGGAGATTGCTTCCAAAAACTTATTGGTGGAGGAATATATGTGATGAATTCAATGGCATGGTAGAGATGTCACCCCATCCTCTAACAGGTGCGTTAATATTTTACATGTTATGAAATGTACGTAACGACTTCGGAAACAGGAAGTGGAAACCTAAGGTTTTTTGTAGTTGGAAGAAGCATTCCATATTTTTTGAACTACCGTATTGAGAGATACTTAATGTCCAACACTCTTTGGATATGATGCATTTTGAAAAGAATGTTTGTGACAAATTGGTTGGTACTTTGATAAATATCCCGAGTAAGACAATGGATGGTGTGAAGTCCAAGAAGGATATGGTCGAAATTGGGGTACAAAGACTTACTTACCCATAGCTTATTACTCAATTTCAAAAGCAAAGAAATACTTGATATGTTCCAGCCTGAAAGTTATAGATGTCCCAACGGGCTACACATCCCGGGTATGTAATATAGTGTCTAATGAGGGATTAAGATTGGGGAATATGAAATTCCACGATTCACATTGTTTGATTCAATAATTTCTCCTGGTTGTGATCAAATCCATCTTGCCAACTCATATCAGGAAGTGTATTACCCAGTTGTGTCGCTTCCTCAAGTAAATTTTTTGCAAAGAAATTAGGCGTGGGAAATTGGAGGAACTGCAGGAGGAAATAGTTATTGTGTTGTGCGAGTTAGAGATGTATTTCCCCCCTCCATTCTTTGACATCATGGAGAACTTGTTGGTTCATGTTGTAGAGGAAATACTAATTTATAGTCCTGTTTATCTTCGATTGATGTATCCCTTCGAGAGGTATATGAAGATATTTAAGGGTTATTTGAAAAATCAATTTCACTCGGATGCCAGTATAGTGCAGAGGTATGTGACCGAGGAGGCGGTAGAATACTGTATAGAATTCTTGAGGAATGAATACAGAAATCGCGCCATGGAGAAAGACTGGGTGGTAAATATTTGCAAAAAGATGTAACTCGGGTATTGACCCATGGCGACTTGATGAAAGTACACTTATATGTCTTGTGCCATTCGGATGTGGTTCACCTCTACGTGGATATGCTATGGTATCTATCAAAGAGTGGCACCCTGGTTGATCGAAGAACCAAGTACTTGCAGAACACAATCACACTTTCATTGATTGGTCAAGGCAAACAGTGGTCAGAGAAATTCAAGGTGAAACCTTGAACTGGTTAGCCTTCATGCCTTCTTCTACAAAAATTTCTCTCACTTTCTATGACATGAATAAGTTTACCTTCTCCACACTTGAATGGGACGCGCACACACCACAGCTCAAAATAGTGGCGTTAGCATACTTGTAGAAGCATTACTTGTCAACAGCGCAAAGGATAGAAATCCAGTGTACAGGAACATTTCCTACTATGGGTGATTGAGGAAATTTAGGAACTAATCAACACAAGTTTCAGGGTCCCAATTTTCAAATGCAAATGGGTGGACAACAAAGAGGATGTATCGATCGATGAGCTAGGTTTTACAGTCGTCGACTCGAACAAGACACTCTACTGGGGATCCTTACATCCTTTCTTCACAGGCTTTACAAGTGTTTTATGGGGATGATCCTTGCAATTCTGGTAAACCAGTGGTCATTGAAGGAAAAAGTGAATTTGTGGGGGTCCATGATGAAATGTCAAATGCATGTATTTCTGAAGCATTTAACAGCTCTTTTGTTATCTTTTTGTTTTAAGATTACTATATTTTGGTAGGTTTACATAATAAGGGGTTTAGATGACCATTTTCTATTTTCATATCTAAATCCTTCATTTTGTAGCCTATTTTTAGTCTAATCGATTTTGGTCCTCGCGAGCATCTAGATTCCCTTTTGTGAAATTAATTTGTAGATTGCTCGTAAGCACTTCGGAATGTATTGGTGAAGCCCTTTCTCATGGATGGTATAATATTGAAGAAGGACACTCACAAGAATGGTAGAAGAAGAAATTCCACTTGCAAAGTGGTAGAAGATAAAGTGAAGAGGGAGAGAAAAGTAGAGGGTAAAAAATGATCTAATTTTTTAAGCAGAGTTATGAGAAAAATAAGAGAATAACTAGAATCCAAGTGTGGTATCATTGGATTTTTATTCTCAACTACCATAAAAACGACTACAAGAACTCTGAAAATAGATCAACGGTTCACCCGGAGGAAGCAAAAAAAACTGAACTGATTTCTGTCACGAATTTGTGCCGCGACTCGCGAACACGAATTTACTGGAAGCTAATTTTTCGATAATGCAGTGTCACTAGCCGCTAGGAAGGCATCGCGGGTCACAAAAATTGCCCTGCAACTTGCTTTTTACTCCCTTTTTTCTTGTACTATAAATAACAATTCAGCAACTCATTTCTTATATTTTTTGGCCCAACTTTGGGGCTCCAAAGCCCTATTTTTTACACTTCTTCACCAATTTCTTCTTGTTTCTTTGTAGATTTTTTTCTCTATGTTATGGGTTTTGATTATCTAGGTAATTTTTTTACTTGGGAGAAATTGATTGAAGCTTCCAAACCAATGTAGTAAGAACTACTATTTCACTCTTCCTTGAAGCATTTGTTATTTATCATTTATTGTGTTCTTAATGTGAATGCTTACTTCACTTATGCTATGGGTTGTTTGAGAATTTGAAATGTTTGTATGATTAAGTGTTAGGAGGTTAGAGATGTGCAATTTCTTAGCTCTTTGACATGAAAGACCAAGAACATGGAATTAGAACTTATTGTTGGGTAAATGATGTTAATATTGCTAGATGAGCATGTTAATGTGGTTTGTTATCATATTTTTCCCAAGGTAGAAATGAAAGGTTGAACTTTGAATGTTGATTGTTCTCTGTTTAGTCTAAATGAATGCTTTGTTCGGTTAAATAGCTAGGCATTTGGTAGAATGCTTGTAGTTGTTATCAAATCTATTGTTCTTCGTGTATCATTACATTGATGAAATATCTTTGTAGTCGTTGAACGT
>JAULKJ010311507.1:0-10933 GCA_032355405.1 Rubia balearica | reverse complement strand
CCCCCCCCCCCCCCGCTCCACCCGGATACCACCACTACCTCCCGGCTCCACGGGCCACCACCACCCCTTCTGATATGAATCTCCTTGTGAAGACTCTGTATTGCGGAATATAGGATTTTTGACCAAGATGGGAATCTCGCCCAACCCACCTAAGTGGCACAAAATTGCAGCGTCTAACCCGCAGGGTACACTCAACTCCGACTTACTCTCTAAATAGCCCGCAAGTTTATATCACAAAGTTTCTTTATAAACTAAATAGCCGCAGATTTAGCTTACAAAGGAGATTGAAACTTAACTAGCCCGCAGGGTTAAAAAAATATAAATAATGAGAATGTCTCAAAATTCTGAATATATGATTAATAAAATGGTGTGTATAAACTCGGCCAACCCCCTATTTAAATAGAGAAGATTTCGAGCACATCAAACCCTAAACACAATTGGAATCTGAATCAACTTATGGCAGTTTGAAGAAGTTAAAACCATGTATAACTATTATTCTATTGTCTAATCTTATCTCGGCCAAAAATGCTTTAGAATCAGACTGAAAAAATATTACCTTATCTAATCTTACCAAATCTAATTCTAATCAGAATAAAAGGCAATTTTCAAAAAAACCTAATGGACTGGTTTGTTCAAAAATAATGAACTCTTCAGAATCCCACATGGACAAGTTATTGGACTGAAATAAAATAATGTTACAATGATCACACTACCTCATCAAAAAACCCAATGGGAAAAAGAGTATGAGTATGGGAAAGAGAGTACGGGAAAATGGCGTTCTTTGATTAGCACCAAACTAATAGATTTATTTATACTGAGATGTGTAAGAAACGTACATGTCCTTTCTCTAGTTTCATAAGTGTTGGTAAGGAGTGAAGGTGTTCTTTAACTGGTGAAAGGAATTTTCACACTTTTTTGTCCTCTCAAACTTTTTTTCCTTCTTCAATATTCGCAATTGGAAAGATGTTTTTTTAATCCTTTTGATAAAAATTGGCTTAGGGTGGTTAAGGAACATGTGAGACATTGAACGTCTTTAGCCGATTTGGGTAATTGCATTTTGAGGATTACATCCACCTTCTCAGGGTTGACCTTTATCCCTCTATTGGACACCACAGAGCCTAAGAATCTCCCATCCTCCACTCCAATGGTGCATTATGACATGTTGAGCTTTAAATTGGCGTTTTGAAGGTATTCTTGTGGAAGTCAAATAGCCTCTCGAGACCCTCCTTCTTGGGTTTCTCGGCATCAGCTTTGGAGACTGGAGAAGGTGTCGGTTAACAGATAGGATGTGTGCCCTGGAATGGGATAGTGGGTTATATCCTAAATTTGGAGGTTTTTCATGGGCCTAGGATTTGTTCCACTTCTCATGGTAATGTTATCAATCTCTTTCTTGCATTTGGTTGCTTCCTCCTCCGTGGTGTATCTTTCCACGTTGTTCTTTCGTACAAGTTGTTCAATGGTCGATGGGGAATTGGAACCAACTCTTTCGTAAAATTTGGTATCATTCATACCATTCATATATTCGGACATAACCATTTCCAGTCCACGACCTCCAAACTTTCCTCAGTGTAACACCAATAAAAGTCTACGGTCGGCTTATTATGGTTCTGGCATAGGTTGACCACATTTGTCATAGTCTTGGTGAATTTCCTTGGATGATAATGATGAGCTAATGGGCTTCGACCAAAGGTGTGGAAATCGGAAATTATTTTCTAGGTAGAGACTTGAATCACTGTAGGGCCTTTCTTTTGAGATAGGACCCCACCAACTTATACTTTATATTTGGGGGAAATGCTCAATAATTCAATAACCTAATGGTGTGTTATTAAAAAGGAATGGGATTTGTCTCCTCATGTAGGTGGGAAAATTGCTTGCTAGCTTTTGCACAGGGTCCCAGGGTTTTGCAGGTGTGAAGGGTATGAATGGTGAGTAGGTCTCTTGTCCGTCTTTCCCAATTGTGCTTAAGTTCTCGATCGATGGCGCTAAGTTTTTTATCACATATCATTTTATCCAATCCTTGGACAGGTACATAAGGGTAAGCTTAAGTAGTAGTTATCAATGCTTAGTTCTGAAGGGTGAGTGTAAGCAGGTGATGTGATCAACGTCATAGGTTGGAGTACCATCCTTCAATAAGGATTAGAACCCTACTGATAATGAGGGGAATGGGCCACTCATGAGCGATAGGTCTGAGTATCGATCAAGAGTTGGTTGGCGCTGCCCCATAAGGTGCTTAGTGTGAAGGATAGATTTCACCTGCATGAAATGTCATCGGTGCCTGCAGAATCATAGAATTTGGGGGGGGGGGGAAATCATGTCAATGAGATCATGATATGGTTATGATTGAAGTACCATCATCTAGGTGGTGTCGAAGCATGCTGGTACACTAGTCCTGAAGAGTGTAGTGGTGGGAGACTATGTACCCCACCAATCGGTCAATAATATTTTCCTCCCGATTCTCTGATAGATGAGAATGATTCCTCATGGCTTTATCAGCTTATGGTAACACTACGGGAAGAAGGCTACCCCGATCTCAAAGGAAGTTGTCAAACTCCACAAATCTGAACTGGAGGTATTCTTTTTTTATGAAGCCTAACCCCATGCAGGTAGCAACTTGTGGTAAAGATTGAGTCGCCTTCCCCCACCATCATTACTTTCTCATGAAGGGTGAGATCTTTTTTAAAGTGGTCCATCGTGAATGACTCTGTCCGTGGGCGTCATTGAACAAGGTAATTGGTTGTTAAAAATTGGGTCACATCGAACATGCCAATTGATGTGTGTGGAACCGCTATCGTGATAGCCAAACCTTTCTTTGTGATGCCGCTTATGCAAAAGAAACTCCCTGAGGGCGTTGGGGGAAGAAACTCAAATGGTAAGTTAAATTAAAAGAGATTAATCTGAGTATTGAGAATTGAATGAATAGAACAAAGGAATACCTTGGTATTTATAGGGGTTTGTCCAAGAGAGATCACCCAATCATGTTAGGATGAATATTTACTTTCCTTGTAGGAATAGTTGTTTTACCATACTAGAGTTGCTATATATTTGATATACCATAATTGAAGAAAGAAATCTCGCACGATAATATTCTGACTAGGACTTTCCGCATATGGGCTTGGCTTTGGCCCAGCTGAAAATGTGACATGGCCTTAGGCCAAAAAATGGATTAATGGCCAAGCGTTCAGCCTAAAGAGAAGTTTCGGCTCCAACCCTTATCACACCTCTTGGTCCATGTGAGTTCGATGGGATCCAATTAAGAAAGGTCCATTTATTGGATAGAAGCATGCACATGTATATCTGTCTAGTCAGAGAAGATATAACCCATCACTTGAGTCTTCTATATTCTTTCCCTTTTGGTTCTCTTGCTTGTAATTTCTATATCGTTGGAGATGGAAAGAGGAATGTTGCAGCTGACAAGGAAGAAGAATATGTAGAGGTTGAACCTGACGAGGAGGACTTCATTGATGATACAGGTGATGAGGATATCATGCTTATAGAGAAATTGCAAAATCCTTTAGCTTGTCTACATTAGAGTCAAGACAAGTTCAAGGAGCAGCAAGATTTACTAGGGCTGGATATGGGCAGACTGTCGGGAAAGAAAGGTATATCCCCGACCAAATAGAAGAGGTACTATGCATGCAATGCCAATTTTTCATGTCCAAAGGTGGTATTTCTCCTCCTACTCAATGAGTTTTATTATCTCTTACTCTCAACACTCTTTTATTTCTTTTGCATTAAGAATAATCCAACAATCAAGTATGGGGTTAGGGGAAAAAATTACTGATTTATATGTTGTAAAATAGAGAAAAAAATTGGGGAAAATGAGAAAAATTACATATATATTGAAAATTGTGGGATAAGATGAAAACCTGAGAAAGAGGCTTTCATAATAAGTAGGTAAGTCTGACCGATATAAACTGGTAAAAGGTAGACATGCTATTGAAAATAAAAAGGGTTGGTTAGGTGCAAAGCTGAAAAAGCGTCTAAGCAGAATGAGAGGAAAAAGTAGGGATTAGAACATTCTGCAAAGATTCTGTAGCAAATTCCAGGTGTTTCCAAATCTAACTTGGATTTAGCCCATTAACTTTTGGGGGCTGAATTTTATGTTTTGGTAATTCAGAGTCTAATTAGTATTTCATTTCTTAATTATATTACAATTCTTATTCTTTAAAGAATACTAGTTTTAAAAATTGTATTTAGAATTATATTCTTAATCTTCTATATGGAATATAATTAGTTTTCTATTATTTTATGATTATTTCTTAACAGAAGAACTCTATATTTCCTTTTCTATTAAGGTAGAATTCTTGTCCTTGCAAGAATATATTTGTTATAGTATTTTTAGAATAATTATGATGGAGATGTCAAAACAACTACCACCATAAATGAAGACATTCCAAGACTTGATCAAACATTCAAGGGTTATGTTCCGGATCCTCTAAGTGACATGGCTGGACCGATGACAAGATTGAGAATGAAGTTTAGGGATGCGGCATTTAATGTTTTGATGGATCACCTTCATGATGAAAAATTAAAGAAAAATTCGGTTAGGGCTTGGATTAATTATTCAACCTTGTCGATTAGCTGAAAACGTCATGAAGAACACTGTACTCTTTTTCCCACTGGGATTTTTAATGAGATAGTGTGATCATTGTAAACTATTGTAACATTATTTTATTTCAGTCAAATAACTCGGCATTGTGGGCTTATGAAGAGTTAATATTTTTGACCTAGTTCATTAGGGTTCTCAAAAATATGGTGTTTTATTTTATTAGAATTAGATTTGGTAAGAATAGATAAGGTAATATTCTTCAAGACTTATTCTTAAGAAATCGGCCAAGGTAGGGTTTATTGGTTAGATATGGTTTTAGCTTCTTAAATCTGGTATATGTCGATTCAGTTTCCAATTGTGTTTATTTATTGGCCGATACCCTCCCCATAAATAGAGGGTTTGTCCAACATTTTTTATCAACTTTTTATCAATCAAATATTCAAAATTTTGAGTTATACTCATTGCTTACGAGTGTCTTCATTGTTGCTTAATCCTGCAGGTTAATTAATTATCAACAACCTTGTAAACTAATCATGCAGGCTAGTTAGTGAGCAAGCCGAAATTAGATTACCCTACGAGCTAGAGTCTGAATTTTGTGCGGCATAAGTAGGGTTTGTGAAAACCATATTGTTGTCAAAGATCTAAAATTCGGCAATTCAGAGTCTTCGCAAGGAGATTCATATCAAATTAGAATTAGATTGAAAGAATAATTTTATTCATTGTTTAGTAAGATACTTAGTAATATAAATATCCAAGGAATTTTCAAGAAATGAGAGGAATCCATGCAAGACGTAAATTGATATTCACACTTGAAAATCCCATTTCTGCACTATGTATTATTTTTTAAATTCTCATTCAGTTGATAACTAAAAGTTAAGCTTCATCTGATGGTTATAGCCATTAATGAATAATGTGATATTCAAGAAGAAGTTATCAGGTTCTATTCATTCTGTTTATATTGTATTAAATTATCTTGTAGCTACATTGATTGAATTATGTGATTTCTTTTATATTGATCACCTAGATCTATTGTATATTTCATATTTCTAGTGAGTAATTAATTCATGAGTCCGGAGAAGATTGATGACCTTTTTGCGGATTATGATCGGTAATGTAGATTGTTTGGACAGCGATAGCTGGTTGGATAGATCATGTAACTCATTAGTTATTGGACGTAGAGCTAGCTATTAATAGTGAAAATGGTGAATTTTTGCAAGATCTAATTAATAATAAGTGTATTATTGAGCGATGATACTATAACTAGTGTGTATGGTTTATGACCCCTTTTGTCTAGTATAGAGAATGGGAATAATATTAGGAATTGAATGAATTTGGAACCTGTGATCATTGTATAAAGTTGATGTGTGGAAATTGTTGGATGAACTAGTCTATCATCTAATTTTATATCCTTGACTTTATTTTCTTGTTTTAATTAATTTTAAATAAATATAATTTCAGAAATCCCCCAAATCATAAGTAATTGAGTAGGCCGAAATATATATTTAAATATGGAATAG
Organism: Rubia balearica; assembly: GCA_032355405.1. NCBI lineage: Eukaryota > Viridiplantae > Streptophyta > Magnoliopsida > Gentianales > Rubiaceae > Rubia > Rubia balearica. The sequence continues at coordinate 4,867 of JAULKJ010311507.1, read as the reverse complement.
GATATCCCTTGGGTTCGACCCTTACTTGCTAGTTATATTACCATAATACGATAGGTGTATAAGGTTTTATAAATTTAATCTTAATACGGTCACTACTAGAAATACCCCCCCCCCCATAATGAAAGTAATTTTGGTTGCAAAAGGTGTTAAAATGGTTGTAATAGACTATTTACAACAAATATGTATGCGGTCGTAAAGTGGTTGTGATGGGGTTGGTTGTAATTGGCATTACACCACTTTTACATGTTCCTTGTAAAAGACGTATTTACAACAAGTCTATATTTTGTAAAGTATCATTTTTTACAACGACAATTTCTGATGCTAAAGAATTTTTGGATGCTACATTCATTTTATTTACAATATTTAATCTTGTTGTAAATACTAACATTTACAACATAAAAATATGTTGTAAATATACATTTTCCATTAAATTGCAACTACATTTAGTTAAATTATATTTTATATTTACTTATGATTATCTTATTGTAAATAAAATTGAACGATGTTTTATTTACTAAAATGAACAAAAAATATAAATTTTTTTTGTAATTCATCAAAATTTTATTAATACGTAATAGGTATCAATTTTACAGTTATGACATCTAAAATGTTGAACAACTTTGGTTGCAAAATAAAATCAAAAGAAAAAGTAACTTTAAATATTTTTCAATTTAATCGAGTTTCATATTGATAAAAAAAATTCATTTTCATGGCTGATGATGGACTTCTTCACGAATGGAATATGTTCTTGGTTAGAATAATCTTGTCCCACAATGGTTTTGCTAATACTAATGAACTCTACTTCTTTCTGCACCAATATCACAGAAATATTTGATTAGCTGACAGTTAAAAGAGATACCTACTTCACTAGGATCAATTTCAAAATAACAATTGTGTTTCTGATATTGTTTTCGTAGTCTCAAACTAAGAGTTTATGTTTTGATTCTGACCTGAGAATTCTCTATTTCTTCTCTCAATGATCTTTTGGCATATTCACTTTTGTACACATGAAACTTCTTATTCAATGCATTAATTTGCTAAACAACAAGTTGCAGAATGAGTAACTCATTTGATGGGTGCTCATCCTCACCACAACTGCATGCATAGCAATATTTCACACTTCAAAATCATTAACAACATTCATTATGAAGCAATATCACGTGAATCGATCTATCACTCTACAATGCACAGCACTAATTAAAAAGTATTAGTACCCTCCATAGACTGTTATGTCCGAGTTAGTGACAGTCGTATGGGAAAAGCTCCCTTGTGGCTTCAGGCCAAAAATATCCATCAGAGTCTACGAGCACGAAAACACGTCTAAATCCTAAACATTATCGTAGAACTGCTTCTGAGAAACCCCACCAATCATATACATCTGAAATTTATACCATTTTTTCTATAACGTTTGAGAAGATCAAATGACTTCATTTAAAGTTGACGATAGTTAAATTTTGTCAAACTATTATCTTCTTACATCTAAACTTAATGAGTACAAGACTACAAGAGGATCTTTTGATTTGAGGATATATGACAAATAATAAACTCGTGCTATCTGCTATAGCATGCAATAAACAAAGAGGTTTGCGTAACTTAATAGTTAAAAATTAACACTCCCTGAATCCGGATAGCTCATAATAGTAATATGAAGCAAGTAAGACATGATCCTCCTATGGTAGGGAAAAAAAGCTTGAAAAAAGTACTCATTTTGCATAAAAAATTGAGCAAGCACTTCATATTTCACCATTTAACCAATTACTAATGTAAAAAAATCACTAATTATTCCCTCAGTTCCTATTAAGGCATGGCAAAAAAATCGTAATTCCCAAAGAATGATGTGTATGAGATTGTAGAAAAGATCGATAGGTACTCACCAGACATGATGCCTACTCTGTGTTTCAACTCCACATATTTGTTGGAATGCAGCTCGTGTAATGACACCAGGGACAATGCTCGTGTAAGTCCATCCCACAAAACAGCACACCATGGTGACAGTGAACTTACAAAATTCACAAGATCAACTAAAACAGAAAACTAGTTCTAGTGTTAAATATTTATAATTGTGAAAATGTGCAAGAATTGTACATGAGTTGTGCATGAATGTGCATAAAGTGTGACTAAAATAAGCACAAAATGTGCATAAAAGGTGCATAAATTGTGCCAGAAATGTGCATAAAATGGCATACAATGTGCATCAAATGAGAATTCTTTCTCAGATAACCAATTTCACACATTCACTAATATTCTCCATACATACACTCATAATGAAACTAGAAAAAAAAAGCAAAACTTACCCAACAATGAGAATGATCAAAAAATTATCCAGGGGATGTACCGGTACATCTTGAACTTGGACTTGAGAAGCGAAGGGTATCCTGGAAGGTTGTACCTATGAGCGATCCATACAAACTGAGGGCGATCCATACAAACTGAGGGCGATCCATCCAAACTCAGGGCGAACCAGAAACACGAACCCCAGGAGAAAGCCGGAAATAAATCCTCCAATTTGCACTAAGTTATCAACATTGGAAGAATCCCCACTGCCAAATTGATCACTATAATAACAAGAAGTGTGACTAAAGACATAGCCTGTAAAACAATTAAAGAAACAAAAGAAAATGATTCATGTGACGAAAATAACCAAAAAATCTAAATACTCATAAAATGCATTAACGACCAACAGAATAGGTAAATACCTTGTTGGTATATATACTCCAATTGGTGATCAACTGAGAGAGCATGCCACCCAGTAATCCAAAAAGAGCACCAGAAGCACCAGAGATGAGATAGAGCAGGCCAACGTGCACTATCAATACAAAAGAGCATCAAGTGTTAAGTTAAATACTTTTGATTTATAAAACTACTGATTCTGTTTAAATTGAAGTAATCAATGTAAGCTAATGTCCTTAAGAGGAACCAAATCTACATAAAGATAAATGCATAAATGATTGAGCTAAAGAAACACATCTGAGGCATTACTTCATTACTTTATTAACATGAAATTTCATTCTAGGGAATAGATCGAGACAAAAAATCTCTAAGGTTGTAAGTAAGATCGTGCTCACTAGAACTGTTAAACCTGAACATAGGTGCAAAATATTGTACAGCATATTAAACAATATTGAGCACAATAAAATAGTTATTTTCTTCGTATCGTTAAGACTCATAAACAACAAGGCTGACATACCTCAGAACATGACACAGTAATATCGGGACATACCAAAGCCAAATTCTTGCTCAAGCCGAATGCCGATACCTAAAAGGCTTAGCATGTTAGCCAGCAAGTGAAGTATCCCACCATGCAGTCACATGCAGGTAAGAAGCCACCAACCCTAATGTCTATGGATCACTTTCGCTACATCTAGAGCACCCATGTATAAAGAGCAAAAAAAACAGGAAAAGAGTGAGAGAGGTTACATTAACACGGTTATATCTGATATATGCAAACAACATGTATGACATAGTTAAATGTGAAAAGGAAATAGGTTCACTGAAAGTAACTGTATATCTATCCAATCAATTAATATGTGCAGTAAAAACCAATACCCAGCCTTTAGTGTGTAATACTAGGTCAAACAAATACACATACTAGAAACACTCGATAAACCAAACTGAATCAATTACAAATGTTAGGAAAGAAGAGTAACATAAGTCAATATCCAAATTTTGTTGATGTAGCGATTCTCAAACACAGGTAAGAACAGGATATACATTCTCAGTCTCAAGATAGCATTTCCATCACTTTGTTTATACAATTAACTCAACTCACATGAAATTAACACAATCATTACACTTCCACTCAAAGAAGTCATTTTCCAATCAGGAAGCTTCAGATGCCACAGGAATACAAAAGGAACACATAATATTTGATCTATATAAACAAAATTGAAAGCAATTGAAAAAACCTAGGGTTTCTGTGTCGCCCAATAAATAGGGTCTGAAGAAATGGACTAAAGGAAATAGAGAATGTTGGACGAATGACAGAGAAATAAAAAATGCGGGAGGAATGTAACCCTTGACACCCAAATCCCCAAACTTGCCCAAATACCTTACCATCTCAGACCCACACATAAACCCACCTCCGTTTGTTCTTCTTGCGCATGAGTTTTAGAAGTGATTTTGTGTCTCAAAATTCAAAAGATATTAAATTTGTGCCGCGCAGGAAGATGTGAAAAAAGGCGCTCCGTTTTTCTAATATTAAAATTATTTTAGTCTGCTAATGTTACACAACGAAACCTTTTATAATAGTTCTAAAATTATTTACTTCAAACATTCTAGATGTTGTAAATAATTTGAGGCAATTAAGACAACTTTAAAATTTTCATTGTAAATAACTATTTTTTACAACCATTTTCTTACCTCATTGTAAAAAATGGTTGTAAGAGGGGGTAGTTTCTAGTAGTGGGTTAAATAGTTTAACGACTTGATCAAACTCTCTATCAGTCGACTCACCCAATGTTCGTTGACACCGTAGTTAGTGAGCAAGCAGCTTACAACGTCGATGTGGTCTTCTTGATGTGTAGTTCCATTATAAGATTTAATGTAGGGACTTTGATCTTGGGTATTGGACTTCTCTTGATCTCTTTGTTGTAGGTTTCTATCCCTATTCCCAAAACTTGTTGAATCGAGAAACGCTTGGTTTTGAGCTACATGTTGTGGAGTTTGTCACCAGTGACACGCTTGTTTTTTTATGGTGACTTCTTGATTCTCCATTGTGATTACTTTGTGAGTGTTGTGAAAGAACGTAACTGATCTACTCCCTCCAGTCCTCTATTATTGACACTTTTATCATTTAGGGATATATACAATTATAACCCTACCTACTTGACATAAGTGCCAATATAACCCTCAGATAATTTTTAGTGCA
>JAULKJ010311506.1:0-19738 GCA_032355405.1 Rubia balearica | reverse complement strand
ACGCTTGGAAATATCCCTCTTCTCTGTGGACGACCCCGACTTGCCAAACTATCTACTTAGTTGTATTTAGTGAGCAACAGGGCTTATAAATTACATCTTTGAGAGGTGCGGCGACGACCTCCCAGTTTTTGATAATTTACTTTGGGTTATACTCTATACATAATTAGGAAATGACTTATTTCGGGTTAATTCTATTAGATACAATGCCAATTCATATTTGAAAATAGAGAAAGTTCCTGGAAAGGCAGCCTATTCATAAACTTATGGACAGGTTGGGAATTAATTTGTAAAATGGGGTTCAGATTGCAATTAATTTGAAATTGGGTGGTTATTATAAATTATAATTTCATTTATTTTATATTTTCCAGCTGTTATTCCATTTTTTACCGTTTCATCTCCACTGCTTCTCTCATTCTCTCCCCCTCTCTCTCTTACACACACACACACAAACACATACTCTTTTTCTCTTTTTTTACAACCCCTCCACCATTTCTTCTCCATCTTCCTCATCGTTTTCTACATTTTCTTTGCTGTTCAACGTCCTCGCCGATCTCGACTTCAATTTTTTCATCCTCGTTAGTAGATTTTGAGCAATATCATTAAGTTCTTCGTTTCTTCTGCATTTTGACTATTCTAGGTTTTAATAGTTGATCGCTGTTCCGATTTGGCTGTATAATAATTATTCACTATTTTTATTTAAATGTTTAATAATTATTTTCCTTTCCGATTTAACACATTTGTTACTTATTTTCTGTAGCCTATGATGGGCTAAGAGAAATGGTGGAGGTATTCCTCCCAAAGTTGGTGATGACAACACGAAGGAAAAGAAGCCGGTTTCTTCCAAAGCTGAGAAGTTGTCTTAGCCTTATCCTTCTCCTAGTTCATTTCCTTTTTTATTGTTTTCAATATTTGGATTTTGGCACATTCTATTACTTGTTATGTGTATATGTGTGTTTTTACAGTCTTGTTGTTGTTGACTTTTTTAGTAAGATTTCCTGTATGGTTCAGTTTTTTATTCGTAAGTCAGTTCTGCATGTTTTGACTCTATTTTATAACTTGCAGTTATTGTTTTAGAAGTATCATGTGATAGTATAAAAAATGTCTTAGTTAGTTACACAGTGTTTTGATGTTTACCGTATGATAACTACTGATTATTATAATGTGCAATAGTTTAGTTATGTTATGCATATGTTATTTTTTAGACTATGAAATTGTTATTATTACTTTTATTCTTCTGATTTGATAGCATGTATTTATTTCATTACAAGTTAAACATGTTAGTATATTGTATGCATTATTTAGTTATACTGTGTGTCACAGAATATATTGCTTATTGATTGTTAGTTTTTAAAGCTTTTCACACGTTATAATTTAATGTTTGGTAGTTACTGATTGTTATAATGTGCATTAGTTTAGTTAAATTGTGCTTATGTTATTTTTAAAACTATGAAACAGTTATTCATACTTTTATTCTTCTGATTTGATAGCATGTATTTTTTCTTTACAAGTTGCATATGTCTTAGATTTTATTTCTTATTAACTGTTAGTTTTATAAAAGTTTTATATGTTACTTATATGATTAATATGTTATGCATATATTGTTTTTGGCGGTGTGGTATATGATTTTTTTGGCTCTTCCTGAAAAATGTGAAGGTGTCTTTCAAAATGTAGAACCTGAGAGAGTAGAAGGTGATTGCAATTTTTTTGTAATACATTTATTTATTTTGAGTTCTTATATATCTTAAATGTGCTATGTTTTTTAGGTGTAATAGTGCTGGTTAGGAAATTAAAAAAGAATGATGGACCTTCCCTTCAGAATGAGCTGAAGAAGATTCAACAGTCTTATGCTTTTGGAGTTTATTTTATTTCTTTTATGTGTTGTATTTCATTTGTGTGATTATGTTGGTTTTTTTATATGTGCTTATATAGTTTGTGTTTTTGATTGGTTGTGTAGTTGTCGCAACTCCAGAGGTTCTAGCTGTTGTTGTTCCTTAGGAAGCAAAGATGAAAAGGGATGAAAGTTACTGTAAAGAAGCTCAAGGATGGTGAAAGTGGATCACCTCATGATTTTGACTATGACACGGTGTTGATAAAAATGTTAAGTTGGGTTCGGAGGTTGGTGAGAGTTATGAAGCTGTTGAAGGTTGGGATGTATTGGATGATCAGGTGGCTAGTGAGGATGAGGGTTCTTTGGTAGCTGGGATAGTAATCGAAGTTGTTAATGAGGTTTTGAGTTTGATGATTGAAAACTGTTACTGTTGGTTATGAAGAGAGGTTGGAATTGTTGTTGAAGGGTCTTCCGGAGTATGCTCAGTTGGTGTTGAAGGTGGTTCCAGTGGTGTTGAGAGTGTTGAGGTTGTTGTGGAAAAATATTTTTTAGAAGAAGATGATGTTGTTGTATTCGTTGAGAAATGTTTTGGTGATTTGAGTGTCTTAAATAGGAATGAAAGTGAGGATGTTGTGCCTAATGTGGTCATTTTTTCTGAAAGATAGAAGGAAATGTTTTCAGCTGGTAAGAAAAAGGATGGAGTGTCTGTAAATCCGAAGCAGAAGTCCCCAACTCGTAAGTCAAACAAGAAGGGGAAGGATGTTATTGGTAAGTCTCCAGCTGGTCAAGTGAAGAAGAAGGCGAAGGAAGTAGTTGTTAAGTCCCCTGTTGGAGTGGTGAAGAAGACAAAGAAGCAAGTTGGTGGTAAGTCTAGTGACAAACTGAAGGTGAAGTCAAAAAAACCTGATGTTGAAGTTAGTAAAACAGATTGTATGGTTGGTGTATCATTGGCTTATGGAAAATTGGTTTCGATTGAGGAAAGTATTGTTTCTGAGGGAAGACATGCCAAACAACAGCGTACTCGTCCAAAGAAGCAGGTTGTCGAACGTGTTGACGATGAGGGTAACACATATGTATTTTTTTTACAGATTCTTTTAATATATTATAGCCTGTATTTGTTTCATAAAATGTGGCATTTGTTAATATTCAAGGTTATTTGTTATTTACACTTTGTATATCTTTAGTTTTATTTTCTTACATGTTGACAAGAAACTGTATTTATTTTTTCACATGTTTCTTATGTTAATATTCATAGTTTATTTGTTACTTATGCCTGTCTAAATGTTCTTTTTGAAAAATTGTTTGTCTAAATTTTTTATTTTAGAAACTGTATTTATTTGGTTAAATTGTGCATATGTTAATATTCATGATGTCCTAGATAAATATATCATGTGTGATTGGTTATTTTTTAAAAATTGATCTTTATTTATTAGATTATAACTTATGTCTTGCATATATTAGTATCCCGAATTTATTAGTAATTTTGAAACTGTGTATGTTTACTATTTTCATATTAATTTTTTTAGGTTTGCTAAAAAAAATTCTCTAGTGGCTGTTGTCCTTCGAAGCTAAAGTCCGTAATCAGCTCCCTCAGTCCTGAGCAGAAGAATGATGTTAAAGAAATAGGTTCTGGTGGGTTTCTTCTATTTGACATTTCATCTCACTGTTGGAATCATTCCTTGGCTGGTTGACAAGTTTCATCCCGTGTGTTGTTTTCAAGAATTAGCCAACTGCAGGTACATTATAAGCCCTAATGATGTGTATGATATATTTTGCATTCCTAGGATTCTAGGATGTCCTGTGGTTTTAGTTGAGAACTATGGGAGGGGTGTGTCTAAAGTTGTTGATATAAAGAATAGATGGAAGGCTGAGTTAGGTGTAATAAATATGGCAATATCACTCATATTAATCTTTTTGAGGAGATGATAAAACTGAGTAGTGGTGGTGATCAGTTTAAAAGGTACTTTGTTATATATGTGATGTGTACTTTCTTGGCCCCAACTACGAGAAATATAGTAGACATGAAGATTGTGGGTCCTTTAGAAAATGAAATATTAAGTATCTTGATTGGTGTTAATTAGTACTGGATTTTTTATGTGAGGGTGTTGGTAGTTGTAAATCTGATAACAAAAATGTTTCTCATGTTAGTGGCTGCATGTTTGTTCATTTGCTGGTATACATATATAGGTTTGCCTTTAGAAGTCAATCTGACCCTATTAGATTGCGACTGTATATGCATTGGTCAAACAAATATTTGTTGAACGGGGTTCATTATCTTTAGAAGATGGGGTATGATAAAGGAGTTATAGTTGAGGGTGGGTATACTTTGAGAAAGGATGGAAGACTCAAAGATAAAAGTAGGAACCACGAATCTAAGGGACTTGTAGTGAAAATCTTCGTTCGAAGGGGCTTCGTACTCTGACTATTGCATATGATTGCTAAGAAGCTAGGAATCATTTCATATCGCATTCCAAGTGGTTTGATGACCAATGAGGCTGTTGATAAAGGTTCCAGTAATGTAATTTTCCCCCCATTTTTGTGATACTTATTTAAAACTAATGTATGGTGTTATAAAACTTATGACAGTTTTAGTTCGACAAATGCAGTTTGTAGTTCATATTGTTTTTTTAATAGTTTTGGATTGTTTGTGGGACTGATTTTTGTGCTTTTTTACCGGCCTGTTCATAGGGTCTATCTTGTTTTCAAACGAGACATGGAGGTTATTGTGCAAGTTTTGGTGTATAATATTGAGAAAGAAAATGCCAGTCCCATTGTGCAACCACAACCACAACAAGAAGGCGCGGATGATGATCCTGAGCATGTCTTGACCACACAGGAAGTTAAGGAAGACCCGAAGGCACATGAGTTGGCTGATAGGATGGTTGAAGAATTTATGAGGAGACCCCATTCCTGGATACCTTCCCTATACCATGAGATTGATGGACTTGACGATTTGTAGCTTTGATGTTGATGTCTTTGAATTATTTTTGGATGATTTGTAATCAGCTTATTTTGAGACTGATTGTTTTAAGGCTGATAGGTTAAGTGACTATGAAATGATGCCTTAGATTTTTTATAGCTGACGGCTGTATGAAATAAATGCATGTTGAATGTTAAAAAGTACTATTTGTATACTTTTTAATACTAAGTTTCATTTTAGTTATGTGACTTGGTTCATTGTAATGATTTGTTAAGCTTTTAGGGAAACCAATGCAATTGATAGGTTAATGACCAGCCTCCTCTCGGTTCACTAATAAACACACAAACTTTTTCACGGGAGATGTACCTACTAACCCAAGGAGAGGACTTATAAGGTCAAAGATAAGAGATTTATATTGTTTCTCTCATTCCCACTACTATACTAACTATGGGGTAGACAGGGCCAAGACCATGGTCATCCACAGAGATGCTAAGAATTTAAAGGTTAACTATACACAGCTGCGATGGAGTTGTCAATCCGATCACGTGTCAGAAATAGCTAATGTTGCAAAACAGGTTTTTGCGGGGGGGGGGGGGTATCTTACAACTACAACCATGCAAAAGCAAAAAAAAAATCGTTAGCACTTGGGGAATATTTGTGTAACATGATCAACAATATGTTTTCATCCTAAATTCAATCACATTCAAGACATAAGAACCTATCAAAATACTTATAACACGTAGTGTGGCCGATTGTCAACAAAACAATTCAAGACATATGAACCTATCCTAATACTTATAACACGTAGTCTGGCTGATTGTCAACACAACCCCCAATCTGTCACATAAGGGTGCACACATTTTCTTTCATCGGCACCGCCTCCTTAATTAGAGAAGTGCACCAAGGTCCGTCCATTGTGCATGTATGATTATTCCTCATGCTATTACGTCCCTGACACTCCACTACGAATGCTTCTCCCTAGGCCGACAAAGGCCAAGAGATAGGCACCTTCTCGATGACTCTAAGGTTGCGAATTATGCTAACCCTAGTTTGTTATAACGCTATCTTTTTATATTGTATTTATTCCCTATCATAGCATCTTATACCATCTTTTGGTCCCCAAATCCACCCCGAAATCTGGTTTTGGGGACCAAAAATTTCACTTTAAATTTGTGGGGTATTAAAAAAACTTGGTTTTGCTCTCGGGGACCAAAAGATGGTAAAAGATGCTATATTGGGGACCAAACAAATAATTTAGTCTATTAATTCTAAAATGAACCTATCTAATTGTTAGTGGGTCTAAAATTATTTTTTTTGAAAATATTATACTTCCTCCTCTCTATATTATTATATTAGGCGCACTTTCATAATTTAATTTATTCTTTAACTATTTACGCATTTTTAATTTTAAATACATTATTTAATTTTATTCATTCATTTTATTTTTGGGTAAAATGCATTCATACCTCCCAGTTCTTGAATTTGTGCATATATAGTCCCATTTTTTCAAAAGTGAAGACATACCCTTTGACCGATAGTGACTTAAAAACTCATACCCCAATAGTCGAAGACCGGGTTGATCGATTAAACCCGGCGTTAACCTTATTGAAAATGATCAAATTTTTGTACCCCTAGGGAAGATGGAAAGCTCATACCCATATAGGGAAGATGGAAAGCTCAAATTTTAACTCATACCCATATAGGGAAGATGGAAAGCTGCTGCGTTGGCACACAGATAGGGCCCGACCGACCGATGATGTGATTAAACATACTTCAAATGTTAAGAAATGGAAGAAATTTGATGGTCTATACCCCGAGTTTGGCAATTAATCCAAACATTTGAGGTTAGGATTGTGTAAAAATGGTATGAATCCATTTGTTAATATGAGCAGCAATCATAGTAGTTGTCATGTGATATTGGTGATTTACAACCTTCCGTCTTGGTTGACCATAAAGTGCACGTGTTTTTTTTAATTTGATGATGTCAAGCTCGAGGTAGACGGGTAATGATATTGATGTGTATTTTACTCCTCTAGTCGAGGATTTGTTGGCTTTGTTCAATGAAGGTATTTGAATGTATGATGGCTTGGTTAATGAATTCTTCACATTGAAAGCTATGTTATTTTGCACCAATAATGACTTCCCCACTTATGGAATTTTTTTTGAATATTCTGTGAAAGGCCACTAAGCTTGTCCTTTATATGACAAGGATACTGATTTATGTCAACTAAAACATGGTTCTTAAACAGTGTGTCAAGGACACATGAGGTTTCTCCCCAGGCATAATGAAGCTATGTTTCTTTTTCAATTTGATTATTCGCAAGAGTATTAGTATTTCCAGTTAGAAAGGTTGAAAGAAATGATTATTGAAATTCTATTTCGGATGGAAGCGTACTTTCTGCCCCTATTCTTTGACATTATGGTATACTTGTGTGTCCATTTGGTTTGGGAGATAAAGCAACGTTGTCCTATTTTTTAAAGATGAATGTACCCCTTTGAGAGGTACATGAAAATATTCATGCATCTTGTGAAAACTTGGTATAGGCCACACTCTAGTATTGTACAACGGTATTTGATAGAAGAGGCCATCAAGTTTTTCACTAAGTATATGAAGGAAGTTAAATATGTTGGAGTTGGCAGACATTATGGGAAGTTGGAAGGTGTGGGGAAGAGACAGGGGAAACTTTTCAGTCATTCTGATGAAGATTTAAATGCTGCCCATCTTTATGTCTTGCGAAATCACAAAGAAGTAGTTGTTGTACATATGGATGCCATATGAGTGGTGCGCCCGCATTTCGATGAGGCTCGGTTCCTCCAATTGCATTCTGAAACACTTGCTTCATGGTTGAGGGATCACGTAGCTGTTAGGGAACAATCCTCGAAAGTGAAATGGTTTTCGCGCAGACCATTTGGAACCGTTCTTTCATGTGTTGGTTATGAAATCAACGGTTTCACATTTTGCACAAAATAAATTGATGATAGAAGTGTCAGTTAGAACGGTGGTGTGTCACTTGTCTTCGAAGTGTTGCATGTTGGAAGTGGCAGTGAAGAGAATTCTATGTACGTTCAGAAAAGTTACTTTGGGATGATCTCTAAAATTTGGGAGCTTAAATATGTCCTGATACGGTTCCCTATTTTAAAATTTCAATGGGTGGATATGAACAAACGTCAGCGGACCAACGATTTGGGATTCACTCTAGTGGACAAAAGTAAGGTGGGCGGAAGGATGATCCATTCATTTTGGCATATCAAGCACCGTGTTTTCCATGTTAGGGAACCTGTTGATCCGACTTGGGAGATTTTATCAAAGGAAAACGTGCTTTTGTCGTTCAGAATGAGTTAGAGGAAATCATTGGATTTGGGCAACATACTCCGACTGGTGGATTACAAGATGACATTTTACTTCAGGAGAATGATACGAGTCTACATTGTTTCTTTGGCCATAATGATCACGAAGAAGGTATGTGGGTAGACGTTAGAGGGAAGATAATTTGTAGAAGAAGAAAGGAAAGGAAGGTGGTGTGGAAGAGGAAGCATAAGTGAAACGTAGATCTACCCTAAAGTTTGTTATCTCATCTGTTGTTCAGTTTCTTGGAACTGTATAATTTGTATCAAAATTCAATGACTCACATCTTGTGTTAAAATTGACAAGTTACGCTGATTATTTAATGCATTCCAACTATGTTGAAATGGAAATCATTCATAACAATTTGTGGAACATAAAACTAATCATTGAAGAAAATCATTCTGAACAAATCATCCTTAGAAAATTATTGATAAAACTAATAGATTACTTAAAGAAAATTGTTCTTAACAAATAATCCTTAAAAAATCAACACTGAAAATCATTCCTCCTCATCTTCAAGATCATCCCTCGATGTCGATTGGCATTGTTGTGGGCGGGAGATTGACGCTAGGTGTCGCTCATAGGCTCTTTGCATGTTAAATCGAAGTAAGAGCTCTCGTTACACAAAAGCAACTTCTCAACATGTCGATCCTTAAAATTAGTAAGGGGATCAGCTAAACCTATCTCTAGATATTCACTATATTCCAAAATGTAGAAATCTAAGAGTTTCCTCCTTTCACGCAAATCTTCATAACATTTAAGTGCAAAGGGAAAGACAAACCTTGTACTTGACGTGCAAGCGTTTGTTCAATACCTAGGTTTGCAATACTTGATGCTCCTCCCCTTACCATTTATTCAAAATTAGGGGTTTGTGAAGTGATCTAATCGAATTTGTATTTGCAAGTTAGCAATGAACTATTAGGGTTTTTCAATTTTTGGTTTAATTGTATAATGACCCATTGTTTGGGTTTTTTTTAATGTACTTTACTCGGAAACCCTTAAATTGGATCTTCATAAAAAGACAAGATCCATTTCCGAGTGTGGAAATGTATTTTGGGGAGAAATTTGCATCGTTTTGAAATTCCAGTGAGGGTCCAGAAATGGGATACGAGCTTAGAAACTTAGTTTGTGAGCTCGGAAACAAAATTCGGCCTTCCCTATAAACTAAGCATATTAGTTTTCAAGCTCAGAATCACTTCTAGAATTAACTTTCCGAGCTTGGAAAGTTATTAGTTCTTATGGTAAACATTTACCATACACTTTCCAAGATTGGAATTCCTTCTCGACCTAATTTACTAACCTCGAAAAAGGTTTCAGTGCCTATGGTAAACATTTACTATACATTTTCCGAGCTCGGAATTCCTTCTGTCCCTATGGTCAAAATGCAAAAATTCAAGGATGACATGTCTCTTTAGGCTTAAATTAAAACACACATGCATAACACTGAATAATTTCACTGTAAATGTAAGTTGACTTGTAATGAAAAAAATAAGAAACAACGATGAATTTCATCCAAAAAAGAAGTTTAGAAACTATTTCACAATCAATTTGAAACACAATTCATTTGGTCTAAAATCAAGTCATCAAAACATAACAACTATTAAGATCAAAGAAAAAATTCATACACTCCAAAATCAAACCAACATAAGAGTAAATCAAGTTCACTCATATCCTATTGCACATCCTTAACATACTTTCTATCTCGGGGTCTATCTCATTATTTTTTTCATCCCCGATCGTCTCGGTTTCACCTCCACCACCATATCCATCTTCATGAACATCACCGTCATGGCCGCCATCTTCACTATCAACGCCATCATTACCACCACCTCCATCTCCGCCATCGTTGACATCATCAAGATTACTACCATAATCGTCCCCATAATAATCGCTCTTGGAGAAAACCAGCTCGAAATTTGGCTGCTCTTCATCATTGCAAAGTTTGAGGTGCATTCTTGGTGATTCCAAGAAAGCCACATGCTACAAGTAGGCCTTAGTCAACATATTGTGAGTCTCTGTCACGTACACGCACAAGCAACCGAAATACTTGCTCAACCTGGCCTTCCACCTGGTCTTTGAACTTGTGTATAATTGACAATCATAATACAAGTAATTATTAGACTAAAATTTTGTAGCATATAAGATAATTTATATAAAATAATTTCAAATACAGTGGATTATTCACTAGAGCTTGATGCATCCACTATCTCTAGTTCCGCCTCACGATCCCTCTTCTTACCTTTGGCTTGTTGACCGGGATATCTTGCTCCCATTGACATCTTGTTGAAGCTGTTTGTGCTAGAACTAAGCTTCATCATAATAATGCATGCGTAGGGTCCGGTCCATTGTTTGTACCCTGCATTCTTTAGTATGGAAGTGATTAGAGCGCCGTAGTGGAGATCCTTATTCTTCTTGTTAGCGATATTGAGCATAAAGGAGATGATTGTGAACCGCGGGTTTATTTTTACCCCCTCCATGATGTAGTAGAAAAGCATCGAGTATCCAATCGTCGACTCACAAGTGTAGCCACCCGTTGGCAAGAAGTTCAAACAAATCCACTCGTACACTATACGTTGCTAGACGGTCAATACACTAATATCATAGGACTCGGCTTTAGCCGTATCACTACCGGACCTATGAAAATATTTCTTTGCCATGACAATGAGGCATAGGGGGTTGCCTTGCTCACTCCCGGAAAACAATGGGTGTTGTAAATTTCTAGATGACCGTTGGGATCATCGGGTCTTAGATTTTTGGGGTGGTGTAGGGGTATTCTAGTGCTTCATTTATCCTATACTTAGTCACATTGTTTGGGTGTTTTCCAATTAATCGTAGTCATGTCCCAATTATTATGACTTTGACCCAAGTTAGTATAAAATTGGATCAAATCATCCACATACACGAGTTCCCCGATGCAATGTAATTTTGCTTGATGTAGTGTCCTAAAATGGGCTAGCAAATAGTCGACCCCTAAATCACCTATGCTCCATTCTAATATGCTTTTTGAATTAATAACCTTTCTTTTGGAAAATGCCACATATCTTTCTTCCACTTGTTCATTTAGGGGAATAAATTGGGGATGTGAGAATTTGGGAGTGAGAGTTTGAATTAAGGGTTTGGGAATTTGAATGAATTTAGGGTTGTCAAAATCTGCCTATTTTTTATATACAGGGGCGAATTTCAAACTTGAAAACACATCTGGACCTATTTACAAAGCTAAGTTTAATTCTGAGTTCAGAAACTACTTTATACGGGAAAAATGACTTAAAGGGTTTCAAATGGACATTTATTTCCCATTTGAAACCAACACCAAAGTTCCCAACATTTCACTTGCAAAAAACCCACAAACCCTCCACCACAATTCTTTCTCATCTAAACACCAAGATTTCATCTTCCAAGCATAAAAGGTATGGTTTTATCTAGTTTTTCATCCATATTATCATCTATTTAGTTTCATCTACCCAATCCTTTGGTTTTGCTATGTTGTTGGGAATTTTGCATTTAAGTAGATGATATTATGGTAAATAAGGGTTAAACTTTGTTTCATGAGAAGGTTTGTCCTCTGAGAATGAGCAAGAAATGGTTTACATGGCATGACCGAAAATCCTAGGTTTTTTGTGGATTCATTTAAATTTTCTATAATGGGTTAAAAGTTCCATGTCACGTGGGTAGGTTATTCAAGTTCATTTGTTTATGGACTAGGGTTTTTGTTAGAAATTCTAGGCGAACATTAATTATGGCATCATTTTCAGGGTTTGTTTAACAAAAGGAGTGAGACATTTATTAAAAGAAGTGATGGTTTGTGTTCAATACTTGCAATCTAAAAGTGAAGATTTTTTTATGTATTATTCATTTTATTTCATGAGGGTGAAAGTATACATTTTATTTCCTTGAGGTAATTGTGATTAGTAATATGGTACGTTTATTACTATAGCATACAAAACACAATAGAGGGTGGGATGACAGAAGACGAGGCTAGGGCTTCTGTGCAAATAAGGACGGAGCTTATGTGACAGATGAAGAAAAGAGGATTGCAGAAAGAATTGTAAGGGAATATTTTATAAAATTGATTTTTATATTATAAGCGTTATTATTAATCATGCATTTTAATTTACCATATACTCTATGTAGGAAAAAGTGAAGAGTGATCAGTTGCAAGGGAAACTCATTACCAGCGATAAGCACAACATCCTCTGTGAAGAAACCGAGAAACCCGACCACCAGGGGCGTGCTAGGGGTGTGGGATCATTCATGACCCAACAAGAGGCGTTCGGCATTATGAAGTCCTACAACGGAGTTGAACCATCCAGAGTCCTCATTCTAAAAAAAATCTTCTTTAAGACAAATGAATAGAGCAACAAGACATTCTCATTTGTAGGTTGATCCAACACACCGGCCTAGTTCTTTTGGACAACTTAGATAATTTGACTCCTGATTAAATCGAGAGGCTATTGTTCAAAAGAAGCTAGTTACAAGAATCGAGCGACACTTGTTCAAACTCAATAATGTCGAGCATGCCTTACAAACTACCGATAATAAGGTACATATTTCAATTTTCCCCTATTTTTACTTTCAATATAATAAATTAGTACATTAACATATAGTTTGGTGGGGATATATAGAAACCACTACCGTATGAGCTATATATTGACCAAGGCAGGAGTGGTCAACCATTACAAGTGGGCAATGAAGTTTTGCATCAGATGATGAAAAACCATCACTTTGTGCCTATTGCTCGGGGTATTTCTAGGGTTTCATTGGAAGAGTCGTTGGTGATGGGTCCCTCATTGCCAATCCCAAACGGAGAGTACAAGAAGGCTGGTCCCTCACGGGGAATGTTTCTACTGTTGCCTCGCAGACTTATTTTTGCTGATCCAGCAACACATCAACACTTGAAGGAAACAAGGCCCGCATCACCTAATCGGTGAAAACAACACCAAGACCTTTCAAACCAACACCTAAATCGGGCCTGACAACAACCATGAAAGTTTGACCTCCAATTGCAAGAGCACAAGTCCTTCGAGACTCATCCCATTTCGTGCATGTCCTGTACAATTGGCTTCAACTGCATGATCGATGCTCAACATACTCATTCTCTGGAAGTGACTATGTGTTCAGATGCAAATGAGAGATCTTGGTGTTCTGGGCTGATTTCGAAGAGCTTTGGAAATGTGAGCAATTCAATCAAATGATTATGTCAATCTACACCGCGTGAGTTATTTCTATAATTTTAGTTACATTCACTATTACATTTACTTCAATACACCATAAAAAACAACATTTTGTAGGTACATGTATTTCACCCATAATCAAAAGAAATGATAAATTGGGTACATGTGCCCGGTGTCGAATCAAGAAATCGGTTGTAGTAAAACTGAGAAGATCGACTACATTTGCAAGAGTCTAGGGTGAAAGGATAAGAAGATTTTCATTGCCCCATATTTTGAAAGGTTATACTAATTTTGTACGATTACATTACCGGCAACAAAACACTAATTTCGTTGATAATTTACATTTTCTTATACAGGGACCATTGGAGATTGATTTTGATTGTTCTCGCTGACAAACGCGTGTAGTGGATGGATCATCTTCATTTCCAACCATCGGACACATTTTTTGAGATTTTGGAATTGGTGTTGAAGGAAAATAACGACCCAAATAAATGTAATATGGAGGTGGTCGAAACCAAGGTGGACTATCAATATTTTTTCCATTAACAATATAATTTAATTATGGATTTCATGTTAATTTCAATCAGTACAAGAAGCAGGCGTAAACATGGGAGTACATATATTACGTCATGTTATACGCGACTGAGTGCATTCAAGAGGCCAGACATGACTTACTTCAAATTGACAATATGCATGTACAATTATTTCTAAGAAGAAATGTAACAAACCTATCTTGTATTTGCAAATTAGTAATTATTTAAATATATTCTCAAAGGAATTGGAGCCCTACTCCCAAGGTGATATCAACAGTGTTCGAAATAATTTCGCTCGCCATATCATACTCAATAGGTCAGTATCTCTAGGAATTCTAGATATTCATAAAGCAACAAATTTTAAATAATAGTGTAGCTTAGGACTATTGGAATAGATTCTTCCTGTTTCCTATTACTTTCTATAGATTATTTCTTGGTTTTTGTGAACATGCAAGACACTATCATGTATTGTTTTGTATTTGTTGTTTTGGCATGAGGCCTTTTATTGCTCTGGAGAAATGAAATAGAAATATGTAAGTACCATAAGAAAAAAATAGGTTTCCGATTTCAGAAACGTTTTCATCATAATACACATCTTGATGATCAACAGAATCCCCTCACTAACTCTCATTACCTTTCTTGGACATTGTGGCGTTATTATAACTCTGATCTCTGTAACTTGATGATAAAACAATGGTTAGATTAAGAGTTTAAGAGATTACCTGTGCTGCTTTTGTGCAGTTTGTGCAAATATCTGTTGGTGGCTTCAGGACGGGCATCTGTTTTCATCCAACGTTCACGTGATCAAACACTCATTAAGGTAATTTTTCACTGATTACCCTTCAGAATTGATTTCAGTTGCATTCCTGAGTGCCACCTTAAACAAATAAAATGCAGTCATGGGATCACTCAGTGGGGATCATATGCGTGCTTGAAAGGTATGCACCATGGTCTTCAGTTACTAAGATCTTGAATTCTATTGCCGGCTAAGGCACACTTTGATCTTCAGTTACTAAGAAGAAAATTCTCTCAGAATTAGAAAAAGGAGAACTGAATTAGTTCTCAGATTCCGAGTTCACAGGATATCCTATATTGTTCTCTTTTCATCTGGAGAGATAGATTAAAATGATTGGCCTTTTGCAGTGACTGGCTGGACAGGCAATCAAATTGATTTCTCGGGAGATCAAGTCGGAAGGAGAATCATAGATCCTTCTGGTGGTGTGCTGGTAACAAGTGACAGGTTACACAAGCTGATCTTAGGCATAATCTCTTCGGATTCATTGGCCAACATATAGTTTTCATTTTCATTGTCCATATCGCGGCTCCATTCGTGCTCGCGGTTACTATACAGATTGGTCTTTCCATTCTTTTTGCCAGTTAGCATTCTTGTCTCTGAGCCTCTGGTGGTTCCAGCTTTTTGTTCAAATTCACTCTGTTGTACCAAATGCCCCATTGGCAGATACATTACAGCTTATACATGTACAGCAAATTGGCATTGTACATTTGTAATATCCCCAGAACAGAAATCTCTTGCTAACGTAAGAGTTGGTGCCTTTTCTACGTTGGAGCTTTTGTACACGATGATTCAGTTATTGGGAAACTTTTGGACCATTTACTACTGCAGTCTCTTTTGGCCAATATGCAATTCTTCCGTATAAATAAATATGTTTTAACTATTTCCAAAAAAAAACGTTTATCAAAATTTAGTTTTACTTTTGGAGGTTTATTAAATTTTAATTCAATAAAATGCCACTTTTTCTAAAACTATATGAGCATGATAGTAAAATAATTTCGGAAGTTCTTAAATTTTGGCCCTTGATTATGTATTACTTTCAAAACCCTAAATTAAAAAATGTCACCTGAAATTCCCCAAACTATACTCCCTCCATCCCAGTTCAACCTGCACACTTTTTGGTCAACTTTCTCGTACCATGTTTGACCAATGATAATTTTATTTATGTATAATAATGACATATTAAAATTTGATGTTAAGAAAATACATCATGTAGGGAATCCAATGAAATCTCACGTAATGATATTTGTATCTATATACTAGTTAAAATTTATGGTTAAATGTGTTTTGAGAAAGTTGACCAAAAAATGTGCAGCTTGAATTGGTACAGAGGGAGTGGCCACCTGAAGTTGAATCCCAGCACGCTGGTGGATTTTCGATGTATCAACCTTCAATCTGAATGCAGGCAATAGAGGTCGAGTGTGAAAATCAACTCACATTTATCTCTAATAGACCTTTATCGACGGAAGAATTCTGAATCTTGCGGTGGCAATGAATTTTGAATTTGACGGTGGCAATGGATGTCAGAAGCGGTGATGGGTGGTGAATCGAGCGACGGCAGTAACGATGGGGCTGAATCGAGCGACGTTGGCTGTGGCCTTGTGGCGATGGGAACCGAGCGATGGGGAACATAACGATATCAATTGGGTTTTTTAAAATTTTT
This sequence comes from Rubia balearica, assembly GCA_032355405.1. Taxonomy (NCBI): domain Eukaryota; kingdom Viridiplantae; phylum Streptophyta; class Magnoliopsida; order Gentianales; family Rubiaceae; genus Rubia; species Rubia balearica. The sequence goes on along the minus strand of JAULKJ010311506.1, from coordinate 3,484 downwards.
TGGTTTAGGGATTGAAGGGCAATGACGGGAGGAAGCTTTAAAAAAAAACAAAGAGTAGTTCATCCGTTAGATCGTTACATTGTGGGTCATGTGCCATATTGGCGATCTGATACTCGATTTGCACCTCCAACCTTCGTCTTCATTGAATTACGATAATTCTATAATTTGAAGAGGTTGCAATTGGATTTCTCCAATCAGCGATAAGGAGGATTTTTTTGAAAGAGTTTCAAGGGCAGGATCGTTTCTTTTTGAAGCAGTCCGGTACTGCATGCCTCCTTGTTTATTCGAAGGAAGATTAGAGAATAACGAGGAGATAAGAAATGTTTTGGCCGAAAAATTGAGAGACTCCTTAAAAAAGTAAAATTATTGTGAATTAATTATTTGGGATAAATACATTTATAACCCTAACTTTAGGGTGAAAGTGCTAATAAAATCTTGCAATTTCAGAAAGTGTTAATTTAACCCTAACTAATTATTGTATGTGTCAATCTAACCCTAACTTTCAAAAAAAATTGTGCCGATATAGCCAACCTCCCTAATTCCGGCATTAACCAAATAAATTCAAGCATCACCAGAAAATAAAATGACAAAAATACCCCTCATGACAAACCTATCTTTCTTCTTCAAAACCTAACACCGCATCTGTGCTCCTTGCCGCCGTGTACCAACACTACCGCCGTTGTGCGCCGCCGCCGGAAACTTCAATCCGTACAGTCTGACCGGCCACAAAAGATACATCTCCTGCGTCAACATAGCCGTTTTCGAAAAAGAAACATCCGCCTCCATCTCCGTACACTCAATTGAAAGAACACAAGCACCAGAGAACCAGAGTACATTCATCTGACCGGAAAAGAAAGAACGAGCGCACCTTCGCCTCCGCCGACAAGACCCTCCCCTATGGTTAGTCGGCAAAGAAACCCTAGTCAAAACCCTCCCATTTCCTCACCCCCGCCGGATTTGGAATCCCTAGCCACCATTTTCACTTCCAGTCTCCAGACCTTTTCCCGTCACTCGCCATCTCCAGATCTTTCTCCGTCGCTTGCCACCACCCAATAATCGTCGGCCACCACTCCCGCAATGCTCTGTTTATCAGAATTTCATCAGAGTTATCAAACCGATTGAAAATAAACTCAAAAAGAAGGGGGGATTAATTAAGAAGACCATAAATTCAAAAGAAATGGGGGTTAATCTCGCCGTGCTCCCATCGACAAGATCTAAAAATTAGAAGAAATACTTTGTTGCGGGGAAAGAAAGAAAGAAGGGAGGGACTGGGTTAATTTTTTTAAAAATTTAAGTAAAAATTATCTTTTCACCAGAATCCAACCAAAATAACATTGACTAAAAAGTCAACAGAGTCAAAGTTTATTTTGGCACTTTCTGAGATTGTAGGGTTATATTGATACTTTCAGTCTAAAGTTAGGGTCATTTTACCACTTATCTCTAATTAATTTTAATGAAGTTTTATTTAGTTGTCGTTAAATGTTATTTACCACCTTTAAAAGTCAATTTTTAATGGTGTTTCAAAATTGAACCGCCTTCTATCCATGCGACACACTTTCTGGCACCAAAGCTTCCTTTTTTGACAGTTTGTAAATGATTATGTGAAATATTTGCAGGGCCGATCAAACTCATTTGAGGCCCTGGGCGAAAAAAATTGGGCCCCTTTATAATATATAAACTTTAATTTTGAATTTATTTTTCATTTAATATTATTTAAAACACTTTCAGTATATAGAATCCTTGATTGAAAAAAATGGTTAAAATGTGAGCAGTTTGCAATGCGACGGAAAGATGGTATACACTAGGATGTGAGCATACACCATTTTTTCGAACGAATCGAATTCGATAAAATTTGCTACAAATAATTTTTTCATTAGTAAATAAATTGGATTATTATTTTTATTAAATTAATAAAATTGGAGTAATATTTATAAAAATGGAGAAAATCCCTTGTTATACCGACTAACGATTAGGTCAATTATAAAAAACGTTTTTCAATAAATTTTAGGGTAAGGTATAATTATTTATACTTTGTCATAAATTTTAAAGTTTTTCAAAGTTATAAAAATCTTCTTGCAATAAATAAAATTATATATCAACTAACCGCATTAGTTACATCAATTATAAAATAACCATGTTTAGCTGTTAGTCGGTCTTAAAAGAGACTTTGTGATAAAAAAATTATTTTGTGAAAAAATGTATAAAAGTAATTAACATAACATATATTTTTATATATTTAGATATTAAATAAAAAAGAAAGAAAGAATGATAAGATAAGTGTATTTTTTAATTAAACCGTCTCTAGGACGGGGGTTTATAGGGTTCCCCTACCTTTTCTATTAAGCTCAATTTTGTACAATTTGAGATTACAACATATGATGTGGGATTAACCCATTACACTGAGACGCTGTATAATTTTACAATTATAGTCTGCACTCTCAGTGGTTGAAAGAGAGATACGCATAAACCCTAATCAATATTACAATACTAAACGGAAAGTTTATGTGGCAATGAGAAGAGGGCCCCAAGAATAAGTAGTTGACACTATGTTGTCAGACCCACAATAATATCGACCTGAAACTACCATCAGAATCAAAACAGTGAAATATCAAATAATACGCACGCTAAGTGTTTTTTCCACAATTTCGATAAAACATCTAAGACAATCAAAACGAAGTAATTGAAACTCCCCAACTAAACATCTGGTCCATCTCCATTTAACTCGTAAACCCATTCCCTAATCTAGGAGATTGAAACCAGTCGTTTGAATTGCCAGAAAATATTTTTCGTCCGTGTATAAAAATTACTTATAATACGTAGAATTCACTCTAACTTGACTCCAAAATGGTGTAAAAACCAATTATATCGATTTAACAATGTCATTAATTTAAGCACCCTAATGGACCAAAATCTACAAATCTGATTATATCCTCAGAAAAATAGTGTCTCCAAAAGTATGTTGTTTAAACGACTCTGACTTGGATTTCTCCTTTTGTCTCTTTGGATATTAAATCTGAAATCAATCAAATTCTACCGATTCAAACTGTCAGCAAAACAAGGATTGACAGAGCGAATTGTTATTTAATACCAATCAAAAACCCATTTAATTTCTGGCCCTTTTTCCCTAAAAATGATAAACTGCAGTAAAACTGAAATGATTGAAAACAAAAAAAAATAAAAGTCTCCCACTTGAAAATGGAAAAAGAAAAGTAGAAAAATAAAATAAAAGTGGAGAAGTACCCCTCGTACTCTTCTTTCTCTAGAAATATACTCAGCACAAATATACCCGATTTGAGTCTTTTTTTTTGGTTCAGTCAACCCGCCCTTGACTCATCACTGAGTTGAGGTGACTCGGTCCTGAGTCGATTCGAGTTGGTCATAACTGGATATGAGTTGGTCGGCTCAGATTCTAGTATACTCGGAAACCCTAAGAAAGAGACATTGTACACAATATGTTGAGTGAAAAGACGGGGAAATGGTTACT
>JAULKJ010311496.1:0-10933 GCA_032355405.1 Rubia balearica | reverse complement strand
GTCTGATCAAGGCGGATCGGTAGCAAGGGGAGCTTGCAAAATTCACGGTAGAATTAGAAGATAGGTATAGTTGTATGTTGTACTCTGTACGATATCTCTGATTAGTGGATTTAATTCTGAACTGGGCCAGGCCCCACAGACGTAGGTGAATTTCACCGAACTGCGTAACCAAGTTGTGTGTCTTGTGTGATTTATTTACTTTACGTACTTGGTTAGGATAAGATTACATTGGAACACAGTAGGGGTTTAATAGTTAAAGCCTAAAACGGTAAAACCAATTTTTCAGATATGATGAGTCGAAGTTTTTGATTGTGACTGCAACAAATATGATGTTGTAATTTTTCGAAATGCATGAAGAATACATTTAGCAAGCAACAAGAAGGTCAACACACAAATCATGAACTTTCCATAATATCTGAGCTTGAAGATGAAAATTTCACCATGAAAAGCATGAAATTATGATATCAAAAGATAAACTACATTGAGCTGAGACTAAGAGTACTGAAATCATGGAAATATAGTTTATCATAAAGTACTGACAAAATGACAAATACTGAGCGGCGTAAAACTATACAAATTAAAATAAAGATTTAGCCCAAAGTGACCAAAAAAGAAATAATTAGCCCTGGGATTAGAAGACCCAAATGCAGACTTAGGAACCCTACAACTAAGAGACCAGATAAGGGCTCATGCTTTGGTTCATGGAGTGCTAAATTTCCATCTTCAATTCAAATCTTTAATAAACGGTCATTAGATCATATCTATCACTTCTTACAGATTGGTTTCCCTAATCCCTCAGGACCTATACCATTTATATTTATCAATGCATGGTATAGCAGACCTGATTTTAGGATATTATACACACTAAATGGAATCAACCAATTCCTCACTCAGGGATGGGTTGTTTTCCCCCCTTAAGCTAACAGGTTTAAAAACCCTAAAATCATGGAACATAGATGTGTTTAGTAATGTTGAAACAAATGTGTTAATGGCTTAAGAACCCAAAGGATTCAAGAAATTGAATACGATAACAACCAGTCTGACACAACCTTTGTAACATGAATAGAGCTAGAGTTCAGTAAGTATGTGCTTTAAAAGAACAAATAAGATTCTGGAAACAAAAAGCTAGGGTCAAACGACTTAGGGAAGGAAATGAAAACATTGAGTTTTTTCATAAAACTTTTAAGGAAAGAAGTAATCAACTGCACATAAGTTTATTAAAAAGTAACCAAGGCATTTGGCTAGATAAAACCCCCAGGACATTGAAGCTAAGGCTATTAATAACTATAAAGGTTTGCTTTCATAACCTTTAAACATTACATCTGGCACATATTGCCCACATTTCTTAAATCAGATCACTATCTTGATCACTCAAGAAGATAATGATCTACTGACTAAAGAAGTAACTTTGAATGAACTTTAAAATGTAGTTTTCAGCCTTACTAAAAAAGGAGCCCAGACCTAGATGGTTACACTGCCAAATTCTATATCAAATCCTCGAATAGTATCTCTCAGAATGGTTGCTGCTAATGAATTTTTCACTGTTGCAACCATTCCTAATGGGATTTCTAGCACTTGGACTGTTGTTATCCCTAAAAAACCTACAACAGTCTCATTTGATGACTTTAGACCCATAAGTCTATCAAATATATCAAACAAAATCTTTACCAAGATTTTTGTTGAAAGACTGAAGCCTGTAATGGTCAAATGCATACCCTCACCCTCACCCTCACCCCACCCCCATCCCCATCCATCCAACTGTATTCATGAAAGGCCAATATATCTCTAATAATGTCATTTACATGCAAGAAATGCTAAGATTCCTTGATTACAAAGGTAGAATGCCTAATTGCATTTTGAAACTGGACCTTAAGAAGGCTTTTGAAAGAGTTAACTGGTCATTCCTCAATCTTCTTTTACTGAAATTTGGCTTTCAAGATAGACTAGTTCATGCTGTTATGAAAAATCTTTCTCTTGCCTTCCTTTCAATTTTAATTTATGGTGAACATGTTTAGTATTTCAAGACTACAAGAGGTATAAATCAAGGTTATCCTCTCTCTCCCTCTCTTTAATCTATTTTACTAATCATTTACTAGAAGAATTGTACATATTTTTCACACCAATAAACTGCAATATTACCAGTTGCCTCGTAGTTCTATTCCTATTTCACATCTTTCATATGCTGATGATATTGTAGCCTTTTAAAGGCTTCTAAGATTAATTTAATCAGAATTAAATTCTTCCTTGCCATTTTTGAAGATACCACAGGTCAAAAGCTTAATTATAACAAATCCGACTTCTTTATACGCATTTATGCCTCAGATCTTAAAATCAGGCAGATAAAAGCAATCCTAACTATGAAACAAGGATATTTTCCTTTCTCATACTTAAGCCGCCCTATCTATAAAGGAGAAAAAAACACAGACACTTCAGTCCTCTCCTAGAAATGATTAATAATAAGTTATCTAACTGGAATAAAAGGTGGCTTAGTTCAAGGGGTAAGACAATACTGATAAACACCTGCCTATACTCCATTCCTCAGAACATTTGGTCAATCATTAAGCATACCAAACATGTCATCAAATTGATTGAGAAGAAAATGGCTCACTTCTTTTGGGTTGACTTTGAAGATAAATATAAATAGACTAGATAACACTCATGCCAATGCAAAATTCTGAACAAAACTTCAAGATATAATATAATTTATAATTTTAATAATTAATGAATTTTTATATTTAAAGGTGATCCTTTCGTTGACGGATACTCCAACATGCGAATTACACACGATGCATTATTTAAAATATTTATTAATACTTTAAATTTCTAAAAAAATAATAAAATGAAATGAAAATAAAAGATATAACATAATTTATAATCATGCAAAGAACAATTTAAAATACGTAACTATAATTATTAATATTTTATTGTATTTATAAATTACAAGTAAAATTTAATTAATTTACTATTTATTGATGATTAGTTAAATATTTTATATTTATATGAAAATATTATATAATTTTTTTGTAAAGATGGAAGATAAATTTTATATAGATATACTATCAAAAATAAATAATGTATAAATAATTGTATATGGAATAAGCAAAGGCAGAGAGAGAGAGGAAGATGGTAGGAAGGTTAAAGAAGAAGAGATGTTTTCAGTTTTAGAGAATAAATAAAGACATAATCAATTTTCAAAATAGTGAAAATTAATTAAATGAGGCTAGATGATGTGTCAAACTTTGGAAGTGCCACTTGTCAAAAATTTGAGAAAGTTGATGTGGTTAAATTTGGAGGTGACACTTAGCCAAAAAGTTACTCTTTTAGTATATGGTATAAATTTGGAAAAAATGGTCTAACTCGTGTAAACCTAAAACTCAAAATGGAATAGGATTTTGACCCATTACAACGATTTTATATGTTGCAACTCTTAAGCTGTGTTGGAAATTTCAAAATGGTATAACTTCCTGGTCTAGGTTCATTTGATCTCTTCCTGAAGCCAAGAAAATCTTCACTAACTGGAAAAGGATGTGCTCAGTTAATATGTTAGCTAAAAAAACTCTAAAATTATTCACGGGGAAATTAAATGTCGGTTCTGGTTAGCAAACTGGACTGATCATAGAGCTCTGATTGATACTTGTGATCCTGAGGCTACTAACATCCCCTATTGACTGCACCGTGGCTAAATTTGTTCATAACAAACATGTGTATTTTTCTAGCATTTTGCCGTTTGTAAGAATTGATACTTTCTATTTTCCACAGGAGGCCATGATTGATGTTAGAAGGCCAGGAAAACTCATCTAGACACAAGATTGATGTGGTAAGTTTACTTTTAGGTCAGCAATTAGGCTGCAATTCCAATCAACGGGTAATATACCCCCTCTTAGCAAAATATGGAATATGAGAATTCTGAAAAAGATCTCTATATTTATGTGCAAATTGTTTTCTTCCTTTTGATGATGACTTGATGAGGTTTGGAATTAATCTGCCATCAATTTTTTTTTTTTTTTTTGCAAATCTGAACTTAGTAGATCATTATTTCAATTCATGCATATTTGTAAATTCTACATGGGGTTTCATTCATCATAATCTGCACCTTAGGATAATGAGTTTCCCTTCCTCACTGGATGGGCTTTATTTCTATTGGACTTTTGAGGATTTTTTTAAAGTGCATAAAATCATTACTAATCTTATTCCTTCATTTACTTGCGGGTTCCCGTGGAAGGCAAAAAACAGATCCTATTTCAAATGTAACATCCTCTGAACTTAACATTTCCTATGAAATTAAAAAAGAGGTCCACTGCATCTTTATTGCAAAACCAGCTTCCCTGTTTGATCATTGTGATTTGCAACTAACTCACACAGGATTCATCCCCCTACTTAAAAAGCCAAAGAAACTTAACATAGCTAAGGTCTCTTGGTCCAAACATCTTCCTGGTTGCTTAAAGATAAATGTTGATGTTGCCTAGGATAGTATCACTTGAATAGCTGGTATGGGGGTCATCCCCAGGGATCATTTAGGCATTGTTGTGACTGTTGAATCAAAACACCTTTTTGTTATTCTATCACCCTTGCAAGCTAAAATGATTTCTCTGAGAAATGACATCTTACCTCAAAATTTTTCACTAAACTTTTTATTGAGTCTGATTGCATATATGCTATCTCTGCTGCTCTGAACCCTCACTCAGCCCCATGGACATAGTTTACTCTCGCCTTTGACATCATGCACGAGATGGGTGATCTTACCCTATCACATACTGTAAGGGAAACAAATAGGGTTGCATATGATATGGATAAACTTGCCCTAACTCATCCCACTAATGTACCATGGACCCTGCAGGATCTTCTACTCAAAATCAGGGGCCTCATTCCCTGGATAAACATCAAGTTCATGATCTTAGGATTTCTAATGTATAGAACGAACACTACTAGTTTTCCCTTTATTCTTTTTGCAGGAAATTTTAATGTTCAAGATACAACAAGAGGAACTCTCCACCAGTTAGGAAGACTCTGCTCCGGCTACATTTTTATCCAAATGAAGAGCTCTCCACATGATGGATTATGCTCCTGCTGCATTTTTCTACAAACCTCTATTTCTCCTCATTGCACTGAAGGACACTCCTATCTCTGGATTTTTGGTTAGATGGATGAAGGTCCACAGTTTACTAAATGAGCATGATTACCGCAGTAATTTTTTAATTTATTGTGGTAACCACTGGCCTTATTTCTCCATTTTAACTCTTATTATAATTACTTGTACTCATATTTTTTGTACTCACCTATTTGTACTTGGAAGATATTGTCTAAAAACTATGATCATGTCAACGAAAATTGACACGGAAGTGGAGGCTAAACTGATTGGAACACTTCAATTTTTAACCAAATCTACAGTATCTAGGTCAGATGTACATGTCTCTCAAAGGCTCCACTTGTAAATTACCATGGTTCTCTGTTTCTAAGGTGTGGGTGTCTAATAAATTCCCTCCACCTCTTTTAGGTGGCTTAATTTTTTTATAAATGTCTCCATTTAAAAAACATAAAATTTTGTTTTACAACGATTAACTGTTAAACGAGATCATTTTATAATTGATGAAACTAATGAGGTAATTTTGTGGTTATTTTTATTTATTGCAACGAGTTTCACACAACTTTTGAAAAAACTTTTAATATGTATTGTAATATATAATGATTATAATTTGACCTTTAAAGTTAAATGAGATATTTTAAAATAATTGATCGGTCAACATAAGCTTTCTCTTTAAAAAAATCATGTAAATATAATACTATGGAATTTTGCCCTCCTCCGCCATCATCTATGCGTTTGCATCACCGCCACTCGGAACAACATCACCGCATGTACAAACTCCTCTCCTGGTGCCTTGTCACACCAAACACCTCACTGCCACACACACAGTCACGCACTCCACAGTGAGAGATCACACACAAAAGAACTTGAGCGTGAAGCAGAACTTGAAGCGAAATCCCCAAAGACAGACCAAATCTAAGATGTCCAAGGTAAACACCCTGGGATCCACTCATGGATGGAATTTGATTCTTTGTTCATCATTTGTGACCTAATCTTATGTGCTATTATTATAACTACCGCATTTTGATGTCACTCAGGCAGAGAAGGAATCTCGGAAGAAGCAGAGAATGCAGTCATTTCAAGCAGCAAAACAGAGTTCAAAAGTGAAGAAGAATTGGTACTGTACAAAGGCAGGGAAAGGATACTTTTTAATGATCTTTTTGTAGTTGTATATAATCTATTGAATAGAATAGGGATTGACTAGAATTTGGCTCAGGAATTAGAATGAGTACAAGTATTAGTCGAGAATTGATCAACCGCTTGTACTTTTTTTCTCTAGCGATTACCAATTTGGTTAGTCCTTGTAGTAATAATAGCCTTGTTAATTTTACATATTAACAGAGTCTCAACACAAAAAAAAAAGAAGGCACAGTTGACATTTTGGAGTGAAATTGAGCCAATTTCAATATTTTTATTCTATTAAAGTATGTAATAGAGATATAGTTGATTTAGATTCAGGATAAGAAAATAATACCCTTTGTGATTGATTTTGTATATATCCTGTTATTTCTTGTATGCTCTTCGTACTCACTATATATAAGAACACACACAACCACAATGATTTGTGGGTTTTACATTTTATCATGGTATCAGTAAGGTCTCTGTAAAATTCTTGACTTTTATCTCTCTTTTTCAAAAATTATCAAATTTTCCCGTTCATTCCCGATCGCCCACTGCCCTGCGGTCTTTTGTCGCTCTCAGGTCACCAATCCAGTCATCTTAAGATTTTACGGCGTTCTCCCACCGTGCAGTTGGCTTCTAGCTCAGAATTTGAATTCTTCGCCCACTGCTGCTCAATTCGCATCTCCGGTTGGTCCGATCGACCACTTGCCGCTTATCTTGGACAACCGATCACCGGATTCACTTCGCCATCTCCGGTACCTCTGAAATCTCCAGCGCCTTTGACATCTTCGGCGCCTCAATTTTCTTCACCATTCACCATCCTTATTTCTCGGCAGTTTTAAGCTTCTCAGTTCGCTAATGTCCTCGTCTGTAACAGCTGTCATCACATGGCCATAAGAGAGAAGGGCACGTGAGATACACGTGCCCATCACTTCACACTGCGTGCATCTCCACGTTTGCCACCTCCAAGCGTGCGTGTCATACGCATCTCATCAGCAGATTCTCGCGAAATTAATTTATTGCGAGTTAAAGTATTTTCTCGCGGGTTGAAGTTATTTCTCGTGGTTTTTTTACTTCCAGTCAGCGCCTCGTCAGCACCCAGTCAACACCAATTCATTATAAAAAAAGATATTGGCTTCTCTTTTATTATGGCTTCTTTTGATCAACCACGGTGTCATGTGTTATGTTCTGGGTCATGTTGTTTCTTCTTGTTCTAAACTGCACGATGAATGGTACCAGTTGCAGTGTTATTGATGTAAGAAATTTGGTCATGTTACCTCTCTTTGTTCTCATTTGGTCTCTCGAACCTCACCTATTGCTTCTCCACCACATGCTCCTCTGCAAATTGGCTGGATGGTTGATTCTGGCGCGACCAACCACATGACTTCTTCTCAGTTAGCTCTTGAACAAGTGACTCCTTATTCCGGTAACACTCGTGTTATTGTTGGTAATGGTTTTGCTCTTAACATTACCCATGTTGGACATTCTCGTGTCTCTGGTTCATTATCTTTGTCTGATGTTTAGGTGGTTTCGTAAATTACTAAAAAATTGCTATCTATATGAATGCTGTTATTTTTTTTATGATTCTTCTTTCACTATTTCGAACAAGTTTACTAGAGATGTTGTTGGCAAAGACCACAGTGATCGTGGCTTATATGTTTTGGATTATTGTGATGTTACTTTATCTGTTTTTGTTGCATCGAGTGTTTCTAAAACATCGTTTGAACTTTGGCATAGTAGATTGGGTCATGTGCCTCACAACATCATTTTGTCTTTGAGCAAGTCTGGATGTTTGTTAGTTACTAGTTTGCTGCTTAACCCTCACTTATGTCCCACTTATGAGATGGAAAAAGGAAAGTGTCTTTCTTTTAGTGATAATTTAAAACGCGCACCACACATACTTGATTTAGTCCATTTTAAGGACCCTCACCCACTGCCTCTCGAGTTGGCTACTCCTATTATTTCATTTTTGTTAATGATTTCCTCGGTTTACTTGGTTATATCCTCTACGACGGAATTCTGATTTTGTAGATGCTTACATGCAATTTGAAAATTTTGCGGAGAACCAGTTTTCTACCACCATTAAAGTATTTCAGAGTGATGGTGCAATCGAGTTTGTGAATCATGGCATGCGAAATCATTTTTGCGTCGAAGGACATTCATCATCAACTTTCTCATCCTCACATTCCTGAGCAGGATGGTCATGCAGAGAGGAAGCATCGTCATATTACTGAGACAAGTTTGTCGATGATCTTTCATTCTAGCCTTCATCATTCATTTTGGTATGATGCATTTTCGACAGCAGTCTACATCATCAACAGACTGCCTACTCCGGTTTAATCTGGTCAGTCTCCACTCTATGTTATTTTTGGTACTGCGCCTGGCTACTCCAATTTTCATCTATTTGCTTTTCAAGTTTTTTCGTATCTAAGGCCCTATGTTGTGCATAAATTGGCCCCTCGGAGTATATCGTGTATATTTTTGGGTTACAGTTCTCAGTACAAGGGTTATCGATGTCTTGATCCTCTCACAAAGAAAGAGTACATCACCCGAGTTCCGTGCCCATCGCCTCGGGTTTTGTGCCCACCTAGAGTTCTGCACCATCTCCAGCTACGGATCCCTCTTCCCAACATCCCATGGCTACTCGTTCGAGCAGTGGTTCACTACGGTACACAGATTTTCATATTATAATATTTCTGGTTTATTGAGTGCTTTGTTTCCTAAGACCGAGCCTCGTAGTCATCGCTCGACTGTCAAGGATCCTGAATGGGTTGCTGCTATGGACTCGGAGATGGATACTCTTCGCACTCAATAGATGTGGGAGTTGGTTCCGCATCCTCCACATGTTAATGTTGTTGGATCAAAATGGGTGTACCGTTTAAAATACAAGGCCGGTGGCTCTCTTGACCGTGTAATATATTTAATTCAACTTAATATATTTTAATCATTATTTTCATAAATATTTTACATGTATGAAGAAACCTATGTTACCCCGACATGTGAGAAGAGGTGGAGCATCGCGTATCGATTTGACGTGTCGCGTATCAAAATCTGGTCGAATTGCATATCGAGTTGCGTAGCGATAAATGAATCAGAGAGAGGATGTCGGTATCGAAAGACATGGGCGAAAAACGAATCAGGATGTGGGTATTGGAGGAAAGGGCAATAAAACAAATCGGAGAGGGAATGTGGGTATGGGAGGAAAGAATGATAAACGAATTGGAGAGCGGATGTGGGTATCAGAGGAAAAGGAATGAATGATTATGAAAGATGCGATAAACGAATCAGAGAGCGGATGTAGGTATCGGAGGAAAGGGGACGAATGATTATGAAAGATTAGAAGTTATGCGTTTTACACATATAAGATCACATGCAATTTTGTGTAATAATATAACACAAATTTGTATATATAATAAGATCAACATTTTTAATTTTTAAGGGTAATAATACCACACAATCTTATTTTTTTGTGGAGTATGTGGAACACCTTCACAAGCTAATAAAAGTCTTTAGTGCAGATGCAGAGGGTTCAATCATAGTTTTGTACAAATTGTAACCATAATTGTACCACATTTGAGATTCAGTGAATAATTTTGTAATAATAATTTGTAAAAATTCTAGATTGATCGACACTTATCCTGTACCAAATTTTGTACCAAATACGACTGGCAAATTGTGTAATACCAAATACGATCTGCATTTCTTTTGTAATCCTATTTGAATGATAATAACGATATAAAGTATTATATATATATATATATGTATAAAAAAGGTGTTGGTGTAATCCTGAAATTATTATTTATGTTCTAATAATGGCACCTACTTCAAGGGTAAAATCATCTAGAATTAAATTGAAAATAGACCAGTAGTATTTATATCATTTTCGTCTGATCAACGTTGCAATTTGGCCAGTTAACGCCAGTTTTTGACATTGAACTTATGAGTTTCTAAGCCTATGCCGGTTAAGAGTTATATTTGCACTTTAATAAAACGGACGATTATATGTGTACTTACCAAATAACTGGGGGTTATATGATATGATAAATAGAGAAAGTAGCATAAAATTCAGGACAGTTATACATATGATACATTTAAAGTGAAAAAGTAATCAAAGTTTTTTTAAAAAAACATAAATTTAAAAATTATAAAGTATAATGTGATTGGAAAATGGTTTTTAAAAAACATAATATATAAAGTGGTATAAATAATACAACAAAAATATAGATTCATTTTCTTCATACTAATTATTTTTAATTGAAATAATATAATACTACTTTGTAAAAAATAATAATTAAACTATAGGAATTGATTACGTTAATGTATTTTAAAATATTAATTCGTGCATTGAATGCATTGTCTTTGTGACTTATGCAAATGTGTATGGTATGGATTTTATTTTTTAGTGTGTTGTTAAATCACGCACTGTATTTTACTAGTTCATGCCCTAGTACGTATATATACATATAATATTAATTTTAATCACAAAACACCATATAATAAGAATTGTTTGCTATTGATATCAACCGGGAATATTTCTGTAATTCTTTTGACTTCTCTGCTTTGAGAAAACGACACCGTTCTGCTTTCTAATTCCCTCTTCTTCATCGCACTCTGTTTCCTCGCACTCTGTTACATCCCTTCGTCATCGTAATTGTCCCGGTTCGTGCTCTCTTCATCGCAATGGTTATATTCAAGCAGCACTACTGCAGTTTCCGGAGGAGCTGGTGG
>JAULKJ010311488.1:0-10935 GCA_032355405.1 Rubia balearica | reverse complement strand
TTAAATCGATAGTTAAACCAACACAGATGCGACATACCATTCATTAAAAAAATACCACAAAAAATATGAATGTACGACAGCGCAGTAAAATTGCTATGACCAAAAGTCAATCGATATGCTACCAACGTTGCATTCAACCCTAGCAGCTACGATCAAAATTGCGTCCTAAAACATACCAAAATATATAGTACCTACTAGGTTGACAGATAAGGAAAGTTCACACTATAACTAATCCATAAGAACTAGAAAACTAAAAACATACCAACCAACACATTCACACACCATATAGAAGAATTTCAAGAAAAACAAAACAAAACGAAGGAGTTGGAAGAATTGAAAAACCATACCTTTGACAAGAGAAGATATGAGGGGGTGGGGGACTGCTGGAATTCGAGGTAAACTTGAAAGTAAATGTGTAAACTGATTTGAGGTGGGCTCCATATATATAGAGGTTATGGAACAATGTTGTTTTGAAATTTTGTGAATTCCACCTCGACATGTGCAACGTTGCACGCCCATCGGCTTAGTCAACAACTTACCAAACCGACAGTGGCTTACCTGAATGTGGGCCTAACAATTTCAGCCTGCTAGCATAACAAATGAGCCCGCATTTGACAAACATGAATTAAAGTCACTTTCATGCAAGTTAATAGTACATTAGAAATGACAAATTGAAATTTAATGATGTTCATGGACTTTATTAACATCTGGTTCCATCAGAATCAATTTTTGTGCAACCGATGAACTTTAGACTTTTTGTATTTAGATCCCTCCAAAAAAGTGGGAGAAATCAGAATGTAAAATTGGAGATACCCTTGTGTAACCCACATTGTCAAAACCATGTTGTTCCAATTTGGGTATCAACGGGTCAATGGAAGGGCTCAAAGTCTTTACAGGAATTATTTGACGATAATTTCCAGAAATTACACTGTGGCCCAAATTTCCTTGACTTTACCTCGCGCTTCAGAACTTTGCACCCAAACATAGGGACAAATGTTTGATGTGGAGATTATGTGTACTGTCTAAAGGGACGTGAACCGAGGCAATGTGTGATCTTTTTTATTAGTATTCCATGATTACCTTACGATGGGCGTTATAAGAACGATAATTTCCACCCTTACAAACTTACATATTCTTGGTTTTTAATGAAATAATAAGATAATAAAATTCCGTCCATCAATTTTTGAAAAGCACAAATGCGTGGTCTGGAGTATTGTAGATGATTACTCATAAGTATACAAAGGTTAATCTGAAGAACTTGTGGAAGTATCCGTGGCATCAGACCACTTTCTTTATCACTCCTGAGGATTATAAGTTTGTTTGGGGATGGCAAAGGTCCCTTCCGGGATGATCGGAATCAATTTTTGGAGCAACCGGTGAACTTTTTACTTTTCGCACTTTGGTCCCTCAAAGAAAGTGGGAGAAGTCAGAATGCAAAATTGGAGATATCCTTATGTAATTCACATTTTCACAACCATGTTGATTAAATTTGGGAATCAACGGGTCAACGAAAGGGCCCAAAATCTTCACAGGAGTATTACACTTTTTGGTGATTACACTATGGCATGTATATGCGACGTCACAATAACTTTGCTTGGAGCGAAACATGAACCAGCCTAATGCCGACATCAGTTACCATGATAACAATAGTGGGAACCTAAAATTTAAACTGAAAATTTGAGCTAAAAATTTCCCCTAACCCTATTTCATTTTGATTTTAATTAGTAAACTATACCAGTTTACATCTCCAAAACACTTCCTCCAAACCCCCCTACCCCAAAATTCTTTCCATTCACACCATTACAACAATTCAAGTGTTCAATCAAACTGCTTTTCTCAAACATCCACAAGTACAAGAAAATTGAGCATCTCCGGGTACAAATTAATTGAGGTAGTTTTCCATCCGTCCCATGTTCATTTTGCAATTTTATTACTCCATCTGTCCCAATTCAAGCTGCACACTTTGACTTTCAGCAGTTGACTAAAAAATGCTTGATCCTTAATATCTTTTATTAGGGATAATTAAAACTTGTAAAAAGTCGATATTATGAAAATATGTCATAACGAATCTAACAAGGTATCACTCAATAATATTTATGCTTATACACCTATTCAATTTTGGGGTCAAAGTTAAGAAGTTTTGACTAAATTAATAATTAAATTGCAGCTTGAACTGGGATAGAGGGAGTAAACATTTACTAAATTATCAATATTTAAAATAAATTTAATAACAATAAGAATTGAAAAAATTAAAAAGAGTTGAAAGTAGCTTAGAGATTGTTGGAGAATGTATGAGATTATTGGAGATGGTACGAGATGGCTGGAGTTGGTATGGGATGGTATGATATGGTTGGAGATGATATGAGATGGCATGAGGTGGTTGGAGATGGTATGAGATTATCAGTGATGGTATGAGATGGTTAGAGATGGTATGAGATGAAAATAACTGATATAAGTTGAACTGGACAGGACCTAAGTTTCAATTTCAAACTGATCAGTTCCAAACTATTTTTCTGAGGTGTCCTGAGATACCAACATCTGGGAAATTATGGGATTAAAATCTGTGACAATATTAACACATTCCTTTAGAATCTATTGTTTCATTTCTATGACAAGTCTGAAGTTTTTTATCCTCACAACCATGTGTCCTCCTGGATATGGGCATCAGTAGCCATGTTGGCACTCCATGGTTTGTATTGAATTTCAAAGCTCATTCCCAATAGATTAGTCACTCATTAACGCTACAAAACATTGGTCAATTTCTGCTTTATCAAGTACTTGGGTCTTCTTATGAAGTGATTGCCTAGTAAGTAATGCCTTCACTTGTCCACTGTCATCACCAATGCCGAAAGCACCTTTTCTTATTGGTATATACTCTGTCTACAAAAAATTTAATATAAGAACTATCGTTTTAAATTTAGGTAGCTAAACAACCACAAGCTGGCCACGTCGCTTCGCCAATAGGTAACCAGTCCTGGAAAGATCGGAGAATTACACTCACCATGATATCCTCTACTAGGCCATGATATATAAGAGGTAATCATGATACACGAGTCACAGTCATAAAGCCCTATAAAAATATAAATGAAGAATGCAGGATGGAGGCAGGTCTCTTCCACTCTGAGAAATTCAGAAAGATCACAACACTAACTTGAGCATCAGTGCTTCATACCCGGGACCAACCTCAGGGACTTTTCTTGCAAGTAATAAAAGATGTTGGACTCGCCGGTCTGATTTCGAGAACTATAATCACCTAGAGAGAGTCCCATGCATCAGTGGCGCTGACTATGGGGAATGATTTTTAATTCTAGTTTTAATGGTCCCTGGGAAAGGCCGGAGCCCTTGCCCGATCAGCAAGCACACGGATAATGAGTCTGATATCTGACAAGGCCTGCAAAGGAGAAACTAGGCTGAGAGAGATCACAGTAATGGCATAAGTGCATGCTTACAAGCTCAGTACGCCAAGGCGAACCGGTGAAAAACGTGCGCTTCCACATGGAAACAAGTTCATTAATATATATATAGTTCCTTGGATTATGCACGTATATATCTATAGCCATAAGAATCACTTAGCCATGGAACTTGGTATGTTAGATATCGATCTAGAAGAATTTGGTGAGATCCTGCATGGACCATCTAATTAAGCTAAGTAAAGTGCAAACCACTTAAACCCCCATAAGGAGAAGTAGCGATTTAGGTGTAACAATGCAAAGAGTCACCGAGACACGGCTCGCAAAAAACACCCAAAATCCTTATTCGAACAACACGCTCAACCCTCATAACCAAAATATCCCTATACTAATTATTTCAAGCAAAAGTATACAAAATAAATTTAGTAAGTGGAGCGATGTTTGCAACGCGAAGATATTATAATATAAGTATTTTGTCGCATGACCTATAAAAGATTTATTAATCATAATTCCATAAAAAAAATCAAAGATTACAGCAAAAATTGCCTTCCTGAACTATAAAGCTTTCCCTACAAAAAATTACAAATCGCGAACCTACATAAATAGCTACTTAAGTCTAGCAACGCCATAGAGACCCCAAGGGGTGAAGTCAAAAGAATAGCAGCTCATTCCTCCCATTTGTCTTCTAGAAAGGGCCTCCCATGACGTGGCATCATCCTCTTCACCTAATAGGGAAAGCGTACCAGCGACCTCCAATATCACTTTTCCGGTACACCAACCCTACCAACCCACACCCTAGCAGATGAACTGCAAAAACCAATAGCCAACTGCACCATCCATATTCTTCTCCCGACTTTAGCCAGAAGAAGACTTGGGATCTAATCCCATGTTAGTTATTCCTCGCGACCATATTAGCGGGCCTCCATGATGAGGTTTCATTATCATCCTCCACCTCGACTCCACATTCTCTAATACCACCCGTCGTTCCTGTGATTTTATATATAAAATAAATGAGAAACTGAAACCTATGGAAATACAAAACACTTAAAAGATATATACTTACGGAAAACATTAAGGTTACCAAGACATCCTACAAAGGATGTGTCCCAGGCTTGCACCTCCATCAACTGGAGTAACTCTTTCAAACAAGTCACACATAGAGATCATCACATAACCGGTGATATACCAGACCTAAACCATGATTAGCTATGGAGTCCCAAATAAAAATAGATAAATCCATTCACCAAAAACCACCGATGACAATCTCTAAGAAAAGAAACTTACAAAACAACACACAAAGCTACTTCTACAAAAAAAAACTTAACAACACACAACCAAAACTGTGTAAATTCTCTTATACCAGCCTCTTTCATAGGCATAACCTTGCATGGGACAGATAAAAGCTCATTATTGGAAAATTTGAAAAGTAAAATTCCCACGTTCCCTAAAAACTGAGTGATTGGTTATTCCATCTTGGGAAACAGAACGTCGTAATATTCTACAAGAACAATCTAAAAAGACTTTACCCACGGGGAATAATTATCCACTCACAAACCCATTACCCCTTAAGCTAGAAAAAACCACTTAGATATCATTCTAACTAAACATAGGCTCAAAATACATACAACACACAGACCCAATCACATACAGAAGCTTTCGCTTTATAGTAACATCACTCCCTCCTAATAACACAGGAAAACGATTTCCCTCTAAAAAAAATCCGCTTACCGAAATGACACAAGTAGGCATATCATCTATGAACTCTATTAGTAACAAAGACACCCCACACCCCGGCAGATACAGGTAGATCACTCATGGCTTTGCAAAATCCTAGAAGCTACCATCCAACTATGCAAGTGGAGAAACAGAGATGTGAGTGTTGGTAAACCTTTATATTTTAGGATAGGGTAGCTCTAGAAATAGTGGTGTAGTTTGTGTTTGGAAAATAGAGCTTATAAAAACACATTAGGACTTTATTCATTCTTAATCAAGGACGAGTAAGGGTCTACATGATGAGGATTTAATGAGACGTGGATTTTTTTCTTTTCAAAACACAATTAATATCCCCTTTTAGCTTGTTTTGTTGGTGTATAGCTATATTATTAGGTGTTTTATCAAATAAGGGATTAGAATCACCTGGTGTGGTTATTTAGCCTAATTTCCCTATTTTTGCAAACATTTAGTGTCTAATGTGTTTTGCCTCTATGATTTGATCATATTCTATATGTTTTGTGAGCTTATTGTAGGTTGGTCATTAGAGAAGGCCATTTTCAAGAATGGTATAACAATGGAGAAGGTCATTCACAAGAATGGTAAAAGAAGAAAGGCCATTTACAAAGTGGTAGAGGATATATTAAAGAAGAAAATAAGAGAAGGAAAAGTAGCAGGTGAAGAATGATATGAATTTTTAATCCGAGTTCTAAGAATGATTCGATACATATTGGTATAAATAAATAGCATCACTGGATTTTTCTTTGCAAGTAATATATAAATGACTACAAGAACTTCTAAAAAGGATCAAGGATTCACCCACAGAGACGAAAAGAAGTTGAGACTAAAGTTTAACAAACTGAGCAAAACGTACCATGCATATTTGCACGGTCCGTCCCATGGGAGCCATGAGTTAGTGCCAAAGACCTCCAAGTCTGTTTCGAGTGGCAGTTCCATGCCCTGGAGGTAAAAAAATTGACTTTTGGCCCTTTCATTTCCCTCTCTCTCTCTCTCTTCTATAAATAACACATTATTTCCCCATTTTATGTGAGCCCAGCTTGGGCCTCCAAAATCCTAGTTTTTCATTCAAACTTCTTATTTATTTCATACTTTCCATGGATTATTGTACTCACTCTGTCCTAACTCTATTTGCATAAATACTATTCATTTAGGCAAAATTAGTTAATTTGAAAAGTAAATATCAACTAATATATAAGATAATATATTATCATGTGAGATCTTGCTAGAATTGTTGTAATATCTATTTCATGATATCAAATTTTTATCTTTTTTAAATGTACAAAATAAAAGATATTGATGGTCAAAAATAATTTTGGTCAACTTGGAATAGTCAACAAGTGTAAATAGAGATGTGACGGAATGAGTACATTTGTTATGGGTTTTCATAGTTTAGCTTAGATTTGTACTCAGGAGCTTCTGTAAAAATTTAGCTATGATTTGTGAGATTCTTATATTAATCCTATCTATTGCTTTATTATCACTATTACTTGTGTTTAAAACTTATGATTATGCATGGTTAGGATGTGCAACTAACCATGATTTAGCGCTAGGTGGGAGGTCGTTGACGTACCTCTCAAATATACAATTTATAACACCTATTACATCCTAAGCTACAATTAAGTAGATAGTGGTAGTAGGGATCGTCCACGAAGAAGAGAGATTTTCTTAAGAATTCATGGATACACACACACAGACACACACACATATATATAGAGAGGGGGGTGGTTTGTTCGACTAAGTTATGCAATTAAAATACAAGGAAACTAGCATATGAAGAAAGGTATCCTAATCATGCAAATAAAATAAGAGAATGGATTAAACATAGTGTTACAACACCTTGGGCGCAATTGATTTCCACTTTCAAGCCTCTTATCGATATCGAATCAACAACCTATTTAACCATCTTGATTACCTATTGTGGAGGAAAACCTCCCATTATTCTTAAGTGTTATCTACAAGTGTGAATTTGACATCTCTTTATACACCTCATCAATGATGCTTTAGAAAATCAACGCCTAAAAATATCTTATTGATGGTATTTTGCATGATGAATCAACAAACTTAATAGTGCCTACAAACTTTCACCCAAATGCCTAAGCATTTAACCAATTCATGTCTTTCCTGGGGATAATCAAGAAAGTTCAAAATTCAAGACACTATTATTAATTCTACCTTAAGATAAACATGAAAAAAAGTTCAACATTATCAAATTCATCTATCAATGCATAACCTTATCAGCCCACTTAGAAAACCTAACTTCATGTTCTTAGCCCACGTGTCAATCACTTTCATCTAACTCCTAACATGTTATCATACAAACAATTCATATCAACACCCTTTTAATCACAAAAATGAAGCTAACAACCACATTCAATGCTTAGAAAGTACATAACAATAAAGAGCATTTAAAAGGCATAATAGGATTCTCACAACATGGGCTTAGAAGGCATAATCAATTACTCCCAAGAAAGGGTTTAGCTAATAAAAATAATACGAACTTTTATAAGCAAATTCATACATAATGAAAGGAAGAAAAATATGATAAGAATTAGAAAACTAGGGTTACAAGAAGGAGTAATTCGGCCAAAGGATAAGATAAGAATATATGATCTAGAAGAAATGAAGAAGAAAACATGATAAATAGGTTGTTGGGGCGTCTGCCACAGACCGTGGGATGTACAAAATCCGCAGAACGCACCTTGTCACAGAAAATGAGAAATACCACAGTCCGTGGAGAGACCAAGCTGGGAAACTACTACCACAAAATGAGAAAAAGTGTCCTCTCCAAAATCTTGTCGTCTCTTCAACATCAAACTCTTCACAACCGACTCAATCATGGGAGGTCTTCAAAATAATCACTTAACACTTCATAAATCAAATAATTATTACATTAAAACATGTGACATCATCCTAACCCTCTAATTGATAAAAAATTACTTCATTCCCTTTAGCCTTCTAATCTATTACAAATTGGATTTCAAATGTACTAAAAATAGGGCATTAATGGGCACATCAAATTCTCCACACTTTAATATATACTCATCCTTGAGTGAAAACGATTAAGGTCTAAGGTGCATCCTAGAAGTTCTACACTCTAGCACACTTTAAAGTCTCTAAATTAAGAATTCCCTAAAATCTAATCATAAAGGATTATCATCCCTCATATTTTCACCTAAGGGAGTTCTACTCATAAAAATTTTCCAAAAACAAATCATGTAAGGGTGAGATATCAATCATTAAAAGCATTCT
This sequence comes from Rubia balearica, assembly GCA_032355405.1. Lineage (NCBI taxonomy): Eukaryota > Viridiplantae > Streptophyta > Magnoliopsida > Gentianales > Rubiaceae > Rubia > Rubia balearica. The sequence continues at coordinate 2,545 of JAULKJ010311488.1, read as the reverse complement.
CCAAAGTGGCAAGTTTAGCTTCACTTTTTTTTTCTCTCTCAATTTCTCTTTTTTTGCCTAGGATCCCTCTCGGGTTTTCATCCTAACTTCTCATTTATTTTGACCTCACACCTCGCATTTTACCACACAATTTAGTCCTCTCACTTTTTAATAGGTTGCCCTTTTGGTTTTTCGACCTATCCGGGCCCCCCAATTTTACCTAAGTTGCCCAAGCGCGGGTATTCAACTTAGTGGGTTTCTTTTTGTTCTTTTCATTTATTTCTCATTTATTATTATTTTTCCAATAAGAATACTTCATTAGAAGTTTCTAGTTACAATAAAAAAACAACAAGTAGTATCATACCAATCCACATGCTAATTATAAGAACAAATCTAATTCCCCCACCCCCACACTTAAAATCATACATTATCCTAATGTATAAAAATGGGCAAAGCAAAATTGTAGGGTAAAGATAAAGAGAGAACTACTCACAACTTGGACCACGAGGGTTTCTCTCCTCCATGTTGGTGAGCGTGCCTCCTAGCCCTATACCCTCGCCTAAGTCGTCGTCTAGCCTTCGGGTACAACTACTGATCATCGTGCATGTGAGATGAACGCACCATGGTGATAAGGCACTCGATACCATCCTTGAGCACATAAAAACACTGACTAGCCATCTCCCACTCACGCATGTACATATCATAGCATTGCTACATCTGGTGTTGTAAGGAAGTGACCCTCCGGTCTAAGCTAGTGAGCCTCTTGCAAAATCCAATGTGTCATTGTTCGTGATGAAAGACCCGTTGGGTGAGCTCAAGTGATGTGGTCTGCTCATGATCTGGTGGCTGCTCTCAGTGGAGTGGGAGAGGTATAGTTCGTTGTCAGACTTCCAAGTTCTCTGCATTAAGTGATAGCCAAAAGTCCCTCGTTAACTCCGGATCAAAGTTTAAGAATATGGAGTTGTGTGGCGTATCCTCCAAGATGGCACATCGTTCGGGCAGGGTTGGGCTCATGAATTTAATCCTGTTGAGCCCATCGTACATCTAAACAAACTTTTCAGGCTCCTCGGTGATTTGTATCATCTTAGACTCTGCAAGATTGCCAATATTGTAGAGGCATTCAAATTTTCCCCTTACAGACTACTCGGTCCCAGGAGTCTCCAACTAAAAATCCATAGAAATAAAGGTCATCATGCCCCCCATACTAATCCAACCCCTTTTGCATCAGAAATCTCGATGCAAAGTCGGACCCACGAGTCTACCCATTTCGTATGACTCTGACCATCATAAGATATTAGCCAAAGACACTTCAAATCGAAGTGCGAGCACTGAGTAGCCTCACCGTGATAGAACTTTTTCACAGTGAAGAATTAATGTACAAACCACAATGTTGGGTGGATAATAAGTGAGCTCTTAACTGTGCTGCACATGGTTGTGCCCAAGATCGCCGCCCAAAATGCCTCCACGTTGAAACTGGGCACTGTGTTAAAGCCAACCTCGCCCCCCATCATAGTTTCATTTAAAAATACAGTCCAACTCACCATAACTAAGTTCATACCTCACATATTTAGGGTGAAACCTGACATATCTGTCATTGTCGTGTTCCTCCCTTTGTAGCGTGGCTAGGAACTCTAAAGTGAGGCAACAAAAAGTGAAGGCATGTACTTCAAAGAACCCTGCCACTAATCAAACCTTATCTAAAAATTCATTCATGGGTTCAAAAATGCTTAGCCTCTCTAGAAAAGACTTGGAAGAAAACTTGATAACTAAAATAGCCCTTTTAGGGGGGACTAGGTTTGCCCATGTCATAGCAAAACACCCCTAACATTGGTCAAACCCATGAGTTTGGGGGAGGGCTTATGAGGAACAAGAAGCTTATGCATACTTGATGTGCACCATATAGCATGCGTAAGTCGATGCATTTGACACATTTATTTTCATCTTTTGTTTGGTTGATTGCTAGTTTTAGTTAGGTTTTCACGACAAAGGGTTTAGATGACCATTATTGGTTTTCTTGTCTAAATCAGGATTTTTGTAGACTTAATTAGAACTAATGGACACTTTGTATTCACGGGTGCCTGGATATTCCTTTTTCATCTCATCAGTAGGTTGCTCGCGAGTATTTCTTTTTATTATCTTTTGTAGAAGGTCATCCACAAGGGTGGTAGTAGTTTCGAAGGTCACCCATAAGGGTGGTAGTATATTGAAGGTCACATACCTTAATGTGTGGTAGTGGAAGGAATTGGGACCAAGAAAGGTGGGTTCGAAGTTCAAGAAGGCCAAAGGAGAAATGGGGGGATAATTGTTCGAGGTTGCATGGAGTTCTGGGAGAAATCCGAGAAGAATCAGACATTGAGGGTGTTACCATTGGATTTTCTTCTTGAGCGCTGTAAAATAGACTACAAGAACTCACAAATTGGACCAACAGATCACGTGTAACGGAGCAAACAAGTCAGCCGACCGAACCATCCATGGTCAGCGCGGACCCGGCACGAGGCCAAATCTATCACGGGCTGTGTCACTTTTCATGGCCCATGTCAGGGAGCCTTGGAATGGCCCATACCAC
>JAULKJ010311479.1:0-10938 GCA_032355405.1 Rubia balearica | reverse complement strand
GTGGTAGTGAGAATGAAGGGTCACAGAGTGGTGGCGAGCAGCGGAGGGTTGCGGGTGGTTGCGGTGGTGAGCGGGGCTGACTGAGGAAGAATGAAGATTGTGGTGGTGTTGCTAGGGTTAGGGAAGGCGGTGGGTAAGGGAGGGGATGAGGAGCGGCGGAGGAGGTGAGGTTACCAGGGTAGGTGACGTGGTGGCTAGGGGAGGTAGGGTTTCAATCGGTGGTGGCGAGAGGAGGTAGGTCAATGGTGGCGAGGGGAGGTAGGTGAGGTAGTGCTAGCGGCGAAAAGAGTGATGGTGGTGAGGGGAGGTAGGTGAAGCGGTGTTGGCGGCGACAACAGGAGAAATTGGTTTATGGGTGGTGATGATGAGGTGAGCTGATGGGGAGGTGAGGTAGATTTTCGAGAGGTGGTGGCAAGGGTAGGTAGGTGAGATAGTGACATATTGCTTCAGTTTTTGGAGGCGGGGTGGCTTGTAGAAGTGAATGACGGTAGGTCTGGTTGGGAGGAGTGATTGGGTGAACGAAGGGGCAGAGGAGAGGGTTTAATAAGTCGGCGACAACTAGATTCTGACGCCAAATACCAAATTCCTGCGGTGGCGGTGGCTCTGATTTTAAGAGATAAATAAGAAGAAAAATATAGGGGGTGTTATTTTCTTCAAATTTTTAGGTTTAACTCTGGAGATATTTTGGTCTTTTATAATTGGATCAACACCGTAAAATTAACGGTCAATTCCAGAATAGTGTCAAAAGGTTATATCGGCACATCTGAATCAAAAGTTAGGGTTACAATAACACTTTCAGATTTCATTGGGTTGTATTAGCACTTTTGTAAAATAATAGGGTCATTTTTGTATTTTACCCAAAAAAAACAAAATTCACAGTTTGAAACATTAAATGTACCTCAATTTTATTGTCTCCATCCTATGATTACGTAGAAGTATATTTCTAATTCAAAACACAAGTGTGGGAAAGCATTTTTAACTACGGTTTTTCAGATCCTATAACGATGGTTTTGAACCATGCCACTGTGATTGAGTCGTGCAATGGATGGTGTTTGAAAGATATATTTCACATTGATTTTTTACGAGGATAATAACTAATACGGAATATATGAGGTTTTGAATCATCTCCATTTAGTGTCAATTAGTTTTAGAATGGAAGCTCAAGATATTTTAAAATTTACCATGGTATCAAAGTTAAGTTGAGTTATTGAGCCGATTTGTGGATCCCCTTTAATATGACCCGATATGGGCCATGGAGTGTTTCCATGTTGGCGCATGAGGGAGCGTGTTGAAAGATATATCTCACATAGGTTTTCTACAAGGATAATGACCCTGTTTCGCAATCAACTATTGGTGGTTGCCTGTTGGCTGTTTCATGTAAGTGGTTTGACCAACTGTTTTTGTAGCTATTTATGTTTGCTGTATGTATTAGCTGTTTGACCATTATCTGTTTACAAAAGTGTTTGGCAAATGTAACGGTTGACTGCTAGCAGTTTTATGCAAAATGACATTTAAAAACATGACGACCATTCATTATATATAAAATTATTTATATATTAGTTACTGTTAATTTCATTAATATTAATGTAATTTATTTTTAATTATTTAACATAATCACTAATATTGAAAAAAATATATTTACTAATTCATTTCAAATATCTTTTTTACTATTATTCATTTTGAGCATTAATATAAGAGAATAAATATAAACTATATTAGTTGACTTATTTTCATTAGATATACGAAATTTTAATTATATTTAAAATGTAAAAGTTACAATTTTATATGAATATCAAATAAATATATGAAATTGAAACATACTTCAGTTTTCTAACATAATTTTTTAAACTATTGAATTAAATACGACATCGTTTTATGTGTTTTGGGATTTAAATTTAACTTTTTCATCGACATTTTTTGGGATTTAAATTTTTTCATGGTTAAATTTAAATGTTATCAAATTACATTAAAATTTAATCATGAAAAAATTTAAATCCCAAAAAATATTGATGAAAAATTTAAATTTATATCCCAAAACATATAAAACGACATCGTATGTTAATGGCATACTACTAGCGTAGAGAAAGGTAAAATGGTAGAAGGTTAAAAAAGTAATTGTTAAAGTTAAGCAAAAACGCTAACCAGAAACACTACTAATATTAGCATTTCGTATTTGGTGGAAATACTTTGTGGAAAATTCGAGCAACCAAACGATTTTTTTTATTCATTGGCGGTTTGACCTAGTGAAAATGCCAACAGTCAAAAGCCAATCAAAACGCCTAGTTATAACACTAATGCAAAACTGAGCCAATAGCTAATATATGATGTCTTGGGTCACCTCCACTTAGAGCCAATATTAGTTTTAAGATGGAAACCCAATATATTTTGAAAATTAACACCAGTACACAGGGACATGTTGAGAAGCATGAACTCATACCATGCTTGAGACATGCGGGCCGACATGAGGTTGCATGGAGATTGGGTGATAATGCCGACCTCGTAACATGTTGTAACCTATTCACGACTGCTATTTGAACCGCCATCTAATAAAGGAATAGAAACCATTTCCTCATAGGAAAGGTTATAAATGGTAGTTTCCTTATAGAATTAGTTTCTTTGTATGTTAGATTATAGATGGTAATTTCCTTATAGAGTTTAGAATTCTTTTCCGGTTAGACTTTAGTTTCTAACCCTATATATTGTAACCCTCATTGATGATGAGTGTCATTGATTAGATATTAATGCGACATTAACTATTATGTTTATATTTTACATGGTCTTAGAACCTTTATATTTTATCGTGGTATCAGGGCAGGTTTGATATGGGCTCCCTTATATTTAGCAATATCCGCGCTACCGCCACAATGATCCACACTGCCGCCACCGAAAGAGCATAGTACTGCCGCCACTTTGCTTTGTCATCCATACACATCACTTCCGCATTCAGTTGATGTCCTCACAAGCCGACGTCACCACTAGTGGAGAATGCTCTATTAAGGGCAGCGTTAGAAGGCAGTTCCATCAGAATCGCCTTTAATTGAGATCCGAAAACATTTTCGAGTTTGGAAATCCCTCCCAGATCATTTTAAAGGCACTTCGAATTAATGAAAGGCATTTCCGCCTTTAATGACGATCGATTAAAGGTGGTTCCGCTTTTAGAATTGCCTTTACTTGAGGTCCAGAAGTATTTCCCAACTAAGAAATGCTATCCTAGGTCCCTAATTTATTTTAAAGGCGATTTTAACTAGAAAACCGCCTTTAATGGCCCTTTGTTGACCCAATGTATATTAACAACACTTGTATTTTTTTGGATGCCAAACCCCGCAAACTTTATTTCTTTCTCTTTTCCTTGGATGTCAAACCCTACTTGACGAGATCGACGCCTCTCCCTCCATTTTCAATAGCCAGCGCCGGGAGCTCGTTCTCCATTTTTCAATCGGTGCCTCTCCCTCTCTTTCCACCCCACCTGGAGCTTCTCTCTTTGCCTCACTAGAGCTCCGTCGTCACGTCCCTAAGCCTTCTCTCACTCTCGTCTCCGCCGCCACGTCCTTCGGTCTGCTCTCGCTCTTGCAACCGCTTGGAGTCTTGCCGGCGTACCCCTCCGCCTTCTCTATCTCTAGCTACCGACTAGAGTCCCTCTGCCGGCACTGTGTTGCTGATTTTCAATAACCCCAGATCACGCTCCATGCATCCTGTCTCTGCCGATGTTGTTTCTCCATTATGTTACCTTCCAATGTTGTTTCTTTTGTTTGAATTGGATTTTTTCCCCTGTATTTAAAGTTTGTTTATTTTAATTCGTGTTGCTGGGTTTCTTTTGTTTCCCAATCTGTGTTGCTTCGCTGCCGGAAACTTTAGTTTTTCGGCAGCTATTTTTTTGGAAGATAGGATATAGTTTCCGAGTTCTGAACTTGTTTATGATCCGATTAATGGCGATTATTTGAACTTTCTTTGATCGAAATTGATCAAAGGCGGAGCCAAAGAATGCGGTTCTAAAGTGTCTTCTCTATTTCGATATAACCACCTTTAGTGGCCCTTTCTCCACTATTGCGCCCACTATGATTTCTACAAATACCGCTCTTACAACCATTTGAATGATGCCTCCGTGTCCTTCCTGCCACCGTTGCCACTCTTAGTTGTCTTTGTTACCACAAGGATCTATGTCGCTTGGCAAAAAACAAACATATCGTGACGTCTTGTAGAGTGCCCCTATTCAACGTGTCACTAAAATATTGTGACACATTGAAGTATCGTCATATTTTTTGTGACCCTTTTAGATGCAGTTCAATTTAGAAGTGTCATTACATTTTGTGACATGGATTCAATTTAATGACATGCGCATATCTCACAAATATTTAGTAATACCTAAAGGTGGTGCAAATATTGTGACATTTCCTTACATGTCGTAAAATATAAGTCACTGGATTTTTTTTTTGCAGTGATTCAAAACATCAGTGTTGGGAAAACACTTTTAACGATAATTTTTCAGATCCTATAACGATGGTTTGAGCCACCGTCTACGGTCGGGTCGTGCAATATCCGATTAATGGATGTCGGTTCAAATAGCAGTCGTGAATAGGTTCCAACATGTTACGAGGTCGGCCTTATCACCCAATCTCAATGCAATCTCATCTCGACACGTATGTCTCGAGTATGCTATGATTCCATTGTTCTCAATGTGTCCCTATGTACTGGTTTCACTAAACTGGCCCTTGGGTAGTCTAATATTTTCTGCCTAACCTCTAACGCTTGTGTCGTCCTCCCATGTGCATGCGAAGCACAACGCACAATGCTTGAATTGTCCATGCCCATCATCCATATGCGTAACACCTAGTTTCCTAGTAAGCCCACGCCCTTAGTGTTGAGTCAATGTGCAAGAAGATTTGTCCCCATCTCCTTATGATATATGGTTTTGTTTTTTACATGTATGTTACTTAGCCGACTAGTTCAGTTTAGTTTCTTTCAAGAGGCCCATGCTTGTGTAGTTTTTTTATATGTATATCTTTTTATTCTTGTAGTTGTCACACATAATTATTTTCCCACATGCATATATATATATATATATGAAGTGTTGGATTCATCCACCTCTATACCCAAGTACCTTGGTGAATTATAATTGAAAATGAGCGCTTGCTCACCAAGCATTGTCTTTGACTTATCTATTTTGTCGTGTGTATTCTTAGTTGTGGAAAATATCATTCCAAACTCGTGTGTATGTTGCTCACGGGTCCACATTATTCTATCAAAAAGGTGTTCCAAGATCCACATGCTAAGGTAGCATGGCTAGTCTCACAATTATCCTAGTCAAAAGGTGACCCATGATACAACGCCAGTTCTAACGTTAAAATTAACCTTAAAAGTTTTTAATTTTTTCCCATCGAATGCCAGAAACTCACTGGTCAACCCTTGGTTCATCTCCTCGGTAATAGCAACCCACGACCACCAGTAAATCTCCCACCTTCAAACCTCCTACATTCAACCCACAACCACCGTCGGGCTTTCTGAAGGACCATCAACATTCAAAATCACTAAATTAAAATTAAGAATCAACTGCAACAAATTATCTCCAAACCTATATTCCAAGAAAGTTATTGGTTCAAAACTACTCAATTCTTACCAATAATCAACAAAATGGAGGGGGTGTGAACCTTACACATCGACGACACTAACCTGTTACCAATTTTCTGCACTTTGGACTGATGCGTCTTGAATCCACCCGAGCAACTTTCGAGATTCTCGATTGTAGGTTACCTAAAATTAATCTGTGGGAAGTCCCATGGACAAACTGTGATGCCGACAGCAAAGAGAGTAGAGAGTACCGTATATTACGGTGTGTAAAACGTATAAATGTACCTATACCTAATATTTATAACTATTTACATTATTGCTAGGGTTAGGAGTGTGTAATATGCTTATTGGGTCTGACTTAGCCCCATAAACTAATAAGCCAAGTGAGCCTAAAGAGCCCTTAAGCCCAAAGATTTTATCTGGGCTTGACTAATTTGGAGTAGACCATTATCAGGGACGGAGAAAGAAAAAAAGAAGAAGTTTAAACAAGAAGATGAATGAAGAAAAAAATGAAGGAAGAGAAGAGAAGAAAGAAAGAAAAGCAATAAGGGATAAACAAAAAAAGAAAAATAAGGAAAGATTAATTATGTTTTATGTGTGGGTTGCTAAGATATTAACTAAACGGTTGATTTTGTTTTGTCCAAGGAATTACTCCATATATTGATTCTAATGTCGGAACCCCTTTAAAAGGTGGTTCACCTTAAATTGTTGTTCCAATTTTAAAACCCCCTCAAAAACCCCTTTTAGAGGAGAATTTTCAAATTTTACACAAAACCCTGTTAATTTGGAACAATCATAGGCTTTTCTTGTACTAGTGAAATTACTAATAAAATAATTAAGAATAAGACATGATTTGAAAATATATTAAGTTTTAGGTTCCCACTTTTATGTGAAATACAAGTTTAGGTGTCCAACTTTATGTGAAATTACATGTTTCGTTCCTTTTTTGTACCATATTCCTGAAACATTCCAAAATTATGATGAAAAAATCTCAGTTGGTTCGGTTACTGGACTTAACACGTTTCAATGAAGTTAATGGACCAGTTAACAATTACTGAGATTTTAAAAATATAATTTAATACCTTTTAAGATAAAATTGACATTTTAAAAAATTTCTCTTCTTTAAATTTTACTCCATCACCAGTTCCACCATGTTCCGACACCACCAAATATAACCATACTCATCTCTTCTGTCATCCCTGCTTTCTAGTGGTGACAGTGTTACCACTATAAACGTTGAATCAATGTTGACTCACTAAAACTGGTTAATAGTATGTGGGAATCACTTGAGAACAGTTCGTAATAATTTCATAACGTTTTAGGAACAATTTGCAAAAAAAGAGGAACGAAATAAGTAATTTCACCTAAAAGTGTGTATCAAAACCGTCACTCTTTTTTTTCTTAATTAAAAGGGGGTATTTTGGTCTTTTCCTAAAAAATCGGCGAAGACTACTATTGACCATCAAACCAGGGTTATATTTGCACTTTTGAAAGACTAAGGGTTACATTTGCACTTATAAAAAACCTGGGGGTTATATAAGCATTTTTCTGTGTTATAATGCAATTTTAAGGTAGTGCATCTAATGGGTTATAAAATTCAAGTAAATGTTGACCGCTTATTAGTTAAAATTAAGCATTTTATCAGTGTTTATATATAAAAAATCAATGAAGAGTTTGTCTCTTATTTGTTGAAGTTAAACATTTTTATTAGTGTTTATGTATGGAAAGTCAAGTAAGCTTTGACCGTTTATTAGTTAAAGTCAAATATTTTTATTAGTGTTTATAAATGGAAAGTCAATTAGAGTTTGAGCGTTTATTAGTTGGTGTGTTTACACACACACATATGTATATGCCAAGTAAAGGTTGATCGATGATTAGACAAATCTTAGCTATTAATCTTTATATAGATGACAAATAAGAGTTAACCGTAGATTTAATTGAAAGTCAAGTAAGGGTTGACCATTGATTAGTTAAAGTCAAAATTTTTAATTATTATTTATGTATGAAATGTCAGTTAAAGGTTGGTCGTTGATTAGTTAAAGTCAAACTTGGTTATTATTGTTTATATACAAAAAGTCAAGTAAAATTTAACAGTCGATTCAATTCAAGTCGAACCTTTTGATTAGTTTGAATTTTATACACACATATATGTGTATCTACATATATATATACACATATACATATATATATAGACACACATATATACATATTTATATATACATATGTGTGTGTATATATATGTGGATTGATCGTTCATTAGTTAGAGTTAGACAATAGTAATTAGTGTTTATATGTAGTAGGAATATATACCAATATAACTCTACCTAATTGCATAAATACCAATATAACTCTCAGATAATTTTTAGTGCAAAAACAACCATAATTAGTTAATCTAAGTGCCAATATAACGCTCATACCTCATTTTCGACATTGATTTCCAATATCTGGCTTTGACCGTATGTGAATTGTCCAAAATACCCTTTGTGCTATAATATGAAATTGAGTTGACAAAACCTGATTGTCCTTGGGACCCAATTTCTCATTCATATTTCTTTCAAAAATCTGGCCACATGTTTCTACCTAAAACCACCACTCCAACGCCACGTAGGAGCTCTACCACTGTCGTCCGTCTTACCTTTGCCATGAACTCGTCCCCAAAAGTCTAATAAAAGTGAGGTCACATCCCCCTGTACCACGAACGACCAATTTTTTTCATACAACTCACCCCCAAAACTTATCATGCCTTTATAGTCGAGACCTCAGCTTCGCCGCCACCACCTTCCAATCCCTCCAGCCAGCCCCACCTCTCCGACCATCCCCTACACCACCACCCCCTTTCCAGTTCCGCCACCACCCCTTTAAACCCCCAACACCCAGCCCCAGCCACCGAAACCCTAGCATCACCACCCCAGTACCCGCCACGAACCCTAGCGCTACGACCACCCCCCTTCCAGCCCTCCCACCACCACCTTCGACCCACCACCAAAACTCTAGCGCCACCATCCCGCCACCCTCCGCGAACCCTAGTCTTACCACCACCTTCCACCCTTGACAGCCAGCCCCAACCCCCTCGGGCCAGTCCCACCACCCCCACTTCAAGCCCTGCCACAACCACATTCCACCCCCGACGCCTAACCCTCGCCACCGAGAAGGAGAAAGATAAATGGCCGCACAAACCCTACTGCCACCACCACCCTAGCGGCGCAACCAGAGAAAGAGAGAAAAATAGATAAGGGAGAAAGAGGGAATGAACGGGAGAGAGAAAGTACAATGGAGAAAGAAAGAAAAGAATAAAAAGATAAGTGTTTTGAAGGGAAAATTTTTAATTTCCTTCTTTTTCAATATTTTTAAAAAATTGAGCGGTAAAATTGTTATTTCAGTTAAATCCGACCTTAAATTGTCAGAATTGATAAAATTATAGTAACGTAAATTATCTAGGGTTATATTTGCACTTTCAATTATTAAAAAAGGTTATATTGGCACTTATTGAAGTAGGTAGGGTTATAAAAGCACTTTTCACTATATAGTAAGTAAAGTAAGGGTTGATCATTGATTAGTTAAAGTCAAACTTGTTTATTAGTGTGTATATATGGAAAGTCAATTAATGATTGTTCGTTGATTAGTTAGAGTCAAACCTTATTTATTAATATTTATGTATAGAAAGTTAAGTAAGGGTTAACTGTCGATTTAATTAAATCCAAACCTTTTGATTAGTGTTTATATATAAATATTCAAGTAAGCGTTCACCGTTGTTAGTTAAATTCAAAACTTTTGATTAGTATTTATATATAATAAGTTAAGTAAATTTTGACCGTTGATTAGTTAAAATCAAACATTTTTATTAGTGTTTACATATGGAAAGTCCATTAAGGGTTGACTATTGATTAGATAAAGTTAACTTAGGCCTTGTTCTCTAGAGTTGATATGATCTGATTTGAATTGAACGGAACTGAAATAATATAAATATACTGAATAGAAATAAATATAAATATACTGAACTAAAAATTGAAATTTAATTCAAAAAAATATTTCTTAACCAAAATAAAATTTATTTACCATATTTTCTTTAAAAAATTACCATATTCTTATAATTTTAAATTTCTTGTTATGGATGATTAAAATACCAAAAATCTAAATTATTTTAAAATAGTGTTAAAAGACAAACATTTATCAAAAGAACTAATATAAATTGAACTCAATTGATCTAAACTCAATTTAACTGTATTGATTTGCACTAAATTAAAAGTAAGTGTCTTGAAAATAGTAACAATGTGACTAAATTAAACTAAATTTCATTATAAACATTCATGTTGAATTGAACTAAATTAAACTAATCTAAATTTAAATGAAATGAATTGAACGGAACTCAAATGAACTGAAGTACTACATATTAACTCTTGATGAGAGGAACTTTCATATTGAAAATGAAAATTTTCATATTAAACATATTTTTAGTTTTGTTCTTATTTTAAATAGGAATTGTAATATTTTATTTTTCAATTTTAATAATTATCTTAATATTTTAGCTGTATTCAATGATTGTAGTTATAGAACTGAAATAAGTATAAATATACTGAATTGAAATAAATATAAATATACTGAACTGAAATAATATAAATATACTAAACTGAACTAAAATAAGTATAATTATACTGATCTGAAGTGATATGAACAGAAATCCAAATAAGTTCTAGAGAACAGGGCCTCAGTGTTTACAATAATAAAGTAAAACAAGAGATGATTGTTGATTAATTAAATTCAAGCCTTTTTACTAGTGTTTATACATAGAGAGTTAAGAGTTGATTGTTATTAGCTAAAGCAGCGTAGTTAGTGTTTATATGTAGAAAGTTGAATAAGGGTTGATCTTTGATTTGTTAAAGCCCAATCTTAGTTAATAATGGTTATAAGAAATTAAGTAAGCTTTGACGATTGAATATGTAAAGTCACCCAAGTACTAGTGTTTAGAGAAAGTTGATTAAGGGCTTAGTATTAATTATTAAAATCAACTTAGTTATTAGTATTTATAGAAACTTGAGTAACATTTGACAATATATTATGAAAAGTCAACCTAATTATTATTTGGACAAAATACATTTATAACCCTAACTTTTGGTTGAAAGTGCTAATATAACCCTGTAATCTGAGAAAATTCCAATCTAACCCTAACTTATTACCAATTATGCCAATATAACCCAAGTTATTGGTCAAATTGTACCAATATAGCCAAAATACCTAATTCCGGAATTGACCCAAAGAATTCAGGCATTGACCAAAAACTAAAATGGCCAAAATACCCCTTAGACCAAAGCTGGAAATTTAATACCTATTATACCCCTATTTTCTTTCTTCTTCATATCCCCCCCCCCCGCCACC
>JAULKJ010311468.1:0-10939 GCA_032355405.1 Rubia balearica | reverse complement strand
CATTGGTTAAGGGAAAAAGAGTACAATGTATAGCTCCCTCTCAACTCTTCACAATCCATGAATTCCTGCACCAAAAACAACTAAAGTGCAAATTATATCTCAATAAAATCATAATAATCCCACAATATATGAACACAATATAACACACATCAATAATCGATGTTGGAAATACATACTTAGCACCTGTTGTTAATACTGGTGCCGAATTTACAATAGTTAGAAGGATCTGAATTTACTTGCACCGGTATATGCTGAGCACCGGTATGCCGGTGTTGGTTTTATATTGCATTTGCAATTCCGTATTTTAATTTTTCCTAGCTTATCCCGGATTGAAACCTGAGGAAATATCGCAGAAGAAACTCAAAATAGCTAAATTACTCTAAATCTAATTAGAATGAATCAAATATAGTGTGAATGAAAGCAAGACTAATTCAAAGCCACAAGAAATGATTAATGTAAATACTACACAAGTCTAAAAAATATTCCATGAACCATAAAATTTATAAAACAACTAAATTGGTATGAAATCAATTTTTTATCCTCCATTTTACAGCAGGAGGTCCATAGAAGTCTTTCATTCCTTCACATATACGTCCACCCAAGCATGGCACCAATCACATGTACGTTCATCCTTGCCATTGTATTCTCCTTTTCCCGGGGGAAATATTTGTAGTGTAAGAAACATCCCGATCATCAATTGCATGGAATTATTTATTAGCTAAGAATAAAAAATATTTAATTTGTAATTTGTCGACCGACCTCTAGAATATTTGTAGAGGTAGTTTTGAGCACATGCTCTTCCATGAACAGGAAGACATTGTACCTGTATTCCAATGACTTATCTGACGCCAGTACTGCAAATCGAAAAATTGATATAAGTGTAATTGTATTAAATAATGTTTGCAATAAAGGGAGTCTTGGATTGAATGACTAACATAAATATTTGTGATTTCTCAGGTGTAATCCGGAGATGGTTCTATCTTCCTCTTCTCTCTTTGATGTCGGCATGCTATCCTGGGAATGTTGAACTTTGAATGGTTACGTAATTCACACTCGTAGATGTTAAAATTCGTACGACAAAAGGAATGAAAGTATCTGGAAATGAGTTTGTTTTCAAGAGTGTTGTTGGGTTTGATTCCTCCAATTAGCGAGTCAAGGGTAAAAATGTCCTCCATACCATGATGGATGAGTACTAAGTAGCAATGATCGCTATGTTGAAAAGAAAGTAGCACATGAATGAATTTGTAAGTGGACAATTTTTTTTCCAAAATTAAGAAAATTTTAAAGTATCACTTACATTTTAATGTATGGCACCACATAAATCTCTGTGGCAGTGACAAGCATGGTATCTAGAATAGCTTTCGCACGACTTTCGACTTCTGCACCTTTGAATTTTTGGATTTAAGAGGCATCAAAATATGGAACCAAATGGAATGCATTAATAATACAACATCCATATATAACAATTGTGCACCAAATCCATGATAATTAACTATGATAACCAATTTCTAACAATTGCGCACCAACAAAAGAAATTAGTGCCAATAAGGACCACACCCTTCCCAAGATCAACCAAATTGAATCTATTCAAACGATTACGATTAACAAGCATCACAAAATATTCAACATTCGGTACAAACACTTCCAACAGACAATTTGTCATCTCCAACATCGCAAAATATTCATTCGGTACATACACTTCACAACACAAAAGTTGGAATCTAAAACATGACAACATATTCAACATTCGCTACAAACAAGTCAAAACACACAATTCACATCTCAAACAACACTAACAATTTCAACATTCGGTACAAACACTTCACAACACACAACTTGGCATCTCAAACATCACAAAATATTTGGCATTCGATACAAATACTTAAGAACACACAAACTGGCATCTCAAACATCACTAACAACATTTAAGGGCAAAAAAATTGTAATGGGTACAGCCCTACCAAAAATCTAAATAGCTTCCAAGTTAGACATTTCATCGAACACCTACTCTTTCATACCCATATTTTCTAATCCAAAGGAATAAAACCCTAATTTTTCAACAAAAAAAACTCAAATCCATTAATTACCTTTCGACAATGGGCA
Organism: Rubia balearica; assembly: GCA_032355405.1. NCBI lineage: Eukaryota > Viridiplantae > Streptophyta > Magnoliopsida > Gentianales > Rubiaceae > Rubia > Rubia balearica. The sequence continues at coordinate 8,836 of JAULKJ010311468.1, read as the reverse complement.
TTTGGACCCGGGTGGAGGCCGAATCCTCTAACTTCCAAGTTTATGGCTTGCAATTTACCAAAAGGGGTGTATTTTGGGTTGTTATTTAAGGTGGATTTGATAAGTGGGTCAATGGTGTGTGAATGGGGAGCAATGGTGGTTGGAAACATGGGATTCGATCGGATTTTTGAGGAAGAAATCGTTTGGATAAGAAACCGTTTGAAAGAACTCTAACCGTTAATGGGGGAAGATGATTGGTTTTTATTTATACTAAAAGACCCAGCACCGGTACGAATGAAAATATATCGGGACCTATATTGCTACTCTTATGTTCTATAAATCCCTTATGTATGGAGCACAGGTATGATACCGGTGCTGGTGAACAAAATACTGGTGCCTATTCTAACATAGGCTGATGCCTGAGGCTGCTATAATTATTTTTTTAAAAAATTTAATTCCCATGGAAAGAAAGGAAAGAACAAAAAAATCCAAGTACAAAGCACCGATCGTACTACTAGTGCCATTATCAGAAAACCGATGCTAGCTTATAACGAAGCAGCTGCCTCTTGCTTCTTTAAGTAAAAATTTGAAAGAACATTTTGACAGTGAGGTACTTTCAAAATTTCGGTGTAAGTGTTTAGGATCGGTATCAAATATCGGTGCCATAGCTAGGCAAACTGGTGCCCCGATTATTGGATCTGGACTGAAATATTTTTCAAACCAAAATTCCTTTGGCGGGAAATCACCTATTGAAGCAGGCATCTGTATATATACCTGTGCTTATTTGAAATCATGAAATTTTTAATTTCCTGCCTAGATTTTGTCAAAATTTTAATTTTTTTGATTTCCTCCTAATATCAACACCGGTAAATTGATCTTAAATGCCGGTGCTGGTTTAACTATCAATATTTTGAATAATTTGATTTATCGCCAACATGAAGAGTAATATTTTTTAGTTGGTAAAGTTATGCAATTGGCATGAAAAATATTAAATTAAACATTAAACATATTTGGTGTTTCAAGATTGTATCAAAAAGATAAAAGGAAAGGGCATGTATCTAACTTTGGTGAAATTACACTTTTGCCCAAAACTAAGTTAACCCTTCTTAGTGGTGTCTAAATAACTTTATTTTTGGTATTCTTGGGTTAATGCAGGTTTTTGAATTGAAATCGGTTTTATGATGAAAATAAGTAAAGTGCTAGCACATGTCTTAGAGTATCTTACTCTTGATTACTTAGAAGTTAGGAAGTCCAAACAGGAATGATTATTGGTAACTTTTTCCCACATATTATGAATAAAATTTTAGATTCGGACATGGAATATGAATCAAGGTTTCATAATGTAGCATCGCTTCCAATTGGATTTCAATTTGGACCTCCGAGTGAAGTTTTTGCCTTTTACAATTAGGTACCTCCAAGATTCTTGGAACTGTCAAAATACAAAATTGGTAACTCCATAATGAAATTAGATAAAGTATGATCATAAATTTGCAATTTGGTCATGATTGTGTAAACGGAACGTGCTCGAAACTTAAAATAGAAAAGTTGTACCATATTTTGTGAAATTACATTGTTGTCCAAAAGTGTGTGAACCCCTTATCTATTGCTTCGAAATACTTGATTTCAGTTATTGTAGCCTAAATACAAGACTTTTTAAATATTTGAATTTTCGATGGTATAAATTCGGGACCGCTAGTTCATGTTCTAGACTAAATTATGGAAGATGATTTAAAATTAATAAACGGAAATTATATTTGTTTACGGAACCTTTGTTTTGCTTGATCATTTATTAATTTTTCTTTACAGACATGGAAAATTCATTATGATTTAATATCCTAGATTCACATTTTATTGGATTCAATTTGGACATCCGAGTGAATTTTTTGCTTTTTGTACATAAATTCCCCCAAGGTTCTTGGAATTGTTGAATCCAAAAATTGGCGAAACCTGATTGAAATTGAATGACATCCAATTGAACCTGTGAATTTAGAGGTTTAATCGGTGAATGGAAGTCTTTCATAACCATTTGTCAAGTTGTAGATGTGATTTTTCAAAAATGATACCGTGGCCTAATTTATTTTTGTACTCACCTTCCACCACCCTAAAAAATCAATATCAAAACTTGATATTGCTTAATCCATGTGATAATAATAATATAGTGCCCACAAAATAACATTGATTTGTTGGAAATGTACCAAGAAAATAGAAATGGAAAAATCCATAGTTTATGAAATTTTAATACTAAATCATGAATAATATTGTGAGAATTGTTCTTCATCCCATATATGTGCATCTTGTGAGGTGGTCCCCATATCACTCCGTTCATCTCCCAGGTCGTGCTATGTAGGGAAAGGTCCAACTACATTCACCGCATCAGGGAATTGATAGCTAAAAACCTTACCCCATGTGATCGCACCTAGATATTTGATTTTGTAAGCATATTTTCAACACCAACCTCCTACGCCACAACTCTAGATTCCAATAAAGGAACCATATTTTCATGGGCCATTTTGTAGAAAGAGTATACCATAATCTTACCCATCGGCTGCCCATATATGTCGTGCAGATAGTGCGGGACGCTCGCTTTTATGCACAATGAGGAGGTGAGGCTGCAATAACCGTAACAACCAGATTTGTTCACTATTTGACGACATGCATTCCATCACAGTTTCTATTTAATTGCATACATAAATTTAAGCCTCAATTTGTGTACATCTGTCCATTCTAGATGCAACGAAGTGATACCATCTATTCATCTCGGCTTGATGGCCTTCTTTGGAATCTTTGTCCAACCCGGTTTGACAAGTGAATGGACATCGGTTCCCTTCCTAGTAACCGTCTTCACGATCTCCTTTCTAGTGGGGTCCCTACTGACATTCACCTCGGTATAGAAGACAAGAAATTCATCCTCCTCAATTGGAACATTTGGCAACCTGTACAATTCATTTACGGATTCAGCTGTCTAATTGAACCATATTGTCTCTACATAATGCCTCATCCCACCTCATACTACACCTTAAATTAGCATAAAAATCACTCACATTGCTGAGGTTAAAAAGTGCATGCATATCACATAGCTACCCAAGTATCCGGATAGATTCTTTAAGGGGGGGGATGAGATGTTTCTATTCCCTCCTCCGAAAAAGGGCGCCTTGTTCTGTAAGTTTGTTCGATTACCTTTGCCTCCTCCGACACGAACCTCTTCCCTTGTTGTTTGATATTGGATTGAAACCCCAGGGAGGAAGGGGATACCTTGCGTGTCCTCTCAATGGAGTTTTTGGTGCCATTTCTAACAAAGTCTACTCAAGCATAATAACAAACACCTTCCATGCATAAAACATACCTTAACAATACTATTGTTTCAAACACGAACAAACATTCAAGCAAAATTAATATTGACCTAAGTTTAGAGATATGTAACTAATATACATTAATGGTATGTAAATCATTGCATCATAGACTATATTCTATTGTATGGAAAGCTTAACGAGCATTTAAAAAAAGCTTGTATGAGCAATTCTCTAGGTGATATGATAAATATTCTTGCAAGAGAACTTACCATATTCCTTTTGAAACCATGGTTGATGACCTGATGGTGATAGTAGGGAAGAATTTTGCTCTAAATTTGTGGCTTAGAAGGTGAAGCATATGTGGATTTTGGTTTTTTATGTAGGGTTAAATTTAGGACTGGTGTTAACTAAAGAAACCGATGCCTATTTAGGCTAAGGCAGCTGCTTGACGTTTATTTAAATCAATTTTAATTCTTTTTTCCAACCTGAGACCAAATCACGAAATATTTTCTAAATACAGAGCATTGGTACTAATACCGGTGCCAAGAAGGACATATACAGATGCCTATTTAGGCTAAGACAGCTGCTAGACAGTGCTTTAAATCATTTTTTCTGTCCTTTTTCCAGCCCGTGACCAAAGTAACAAAATATTTTCTAAGTATAGAGCACCGGTACTACTAATGGTGCTAGAAAGGACATATACCGGTGCCAATTTAAGATAAGGCAGCTGCCTAGCACTGCTTATTTTTTTATGTTCTTTTTTCCAACCTGAGACCAAAGTCACGACATATTTTCTAATTACAAAGCACCAGTACTAATACCGTTGCTCTTAAGGCCACATAGTAGTGGCTATTTAGGCTAAGGAAGTTGCGTGATGCTGCTTTAATCATTTTTTCTGTCATTTTTTCAAACCCGAGACCCAAGTCACAATATATTTTCTAAGTACAGAGCACCGGTAATACTACTGGTGCCACTTATACCAAACACCGGTGCCTTTAATGAAATAGAGCACACACTCTGTTTTTCAGCACTGTTTTGGATCCTATTACCGGTGCTGGTTTTCATTCTCACTTTTTACAAACAATATATAATGAAGGAGAAAATATAAACGCGCGACACTACAAACCTAAACCCAAATTCATATATTAATATCAATATGTTGAATTAATAGGACACTGGTAAGCACACAAAAGTATAATACTAATTACATTTACGGTGATATGACCCACCTATCTTTTACTTTTGAAGACAACATCACCCCCACAATTTGACCACTCTCATCTACCCAAAATCCGTCTCCATGTTACCGTCTACCTACTAAAGCTCCACCCACGTCCTTCAAACTTGGAAATACCGGTGGAAAATCAGAACATTCTATTCAGACATGCTAATCAATCTCCTCTCCGAAGTAGAACTTCTTCCCATGTATGACGACATGCCACTTCTCATTGCTGTGATTCCGTACATAAAAAAACTAGCGTTCTGGGGCAGCTAAGATGAACTTGTCACCCTCGTACCTAACTCGAGTTCACCAATGTGAAACCCATGGGTTTCTCCATACGATCCTTGCCTCAATTATCGATGCACTGGCACTTAAATACAACAACTTTGAACTCAATATAATCCAACTCCCAAATATCCTCAATCACCTCACAAAATTCCATGATTTCAACAACATGTTTTTTTATCTTTCTTGCTAGACTGCCACATCGATTCGAATTCAATGTATACACCACTGTTTTGCGTCGTGATCTTGCTGTCCTTCTCAGCTGTTGAAAAACTGAATCCATTAATATCATACCCTTGGTATCTTCTGACACTGCAATTTGGCCTCCTTGCAAAGGCGCATAGTTTTCAAGGAATACCTTTAGTCTGTAAAACATAAAGGTGAACTATCATCAACATAGCATTGAAATGTGTATGCAGTGTACCTTGGGAACGTGCCACCCCAATCTTCCTACCAAAGTACTCTTGCTAGGGTAATCCCACCAATTTCTTACCAACCAAGTTTGAAGTACAGTACTCAATGGTCTCCTTGGTGACATACCTTTGTACGATGCTCGCATACCGCTGGCTACGATTGTGAGCGTAACCTTTGAAAACACCTCTGTTCTGCTCGAATAGGTACATCTAATGCATTCCCACTGGACCGCATAGTCAAATTTCCCTAACCAAATGAATGACTAGGTAAACTACGATGTCAAAGAGGGACGGAGGTAAGTAATTTTCCATATGACATAACATTAAAACCCTCTCGCGCTCCAACACATCAAACACATTCCTACTTATATTTTGCAACCAAATGGAGTTGAAGAAGAAACACAGTCGCATAACGTTAAAACGCACGTCCTCCTCCATAACACCATGGATGGCAATAGGCAATAATTTTTGCATGAAGATGTGGCAATCATTACAAGAAAAATGACCTATTACTTCCCCCTCTTACCTCATTTTTTCGGTTTAAGTCAAATAACTAAATTAAAAAGTTCTTTTACCTTGATTGTTTTTATTTTCAAAGTAAATAATATTTTTTCCCTTAATTAAAAAATAACCAAGGTAAATAATATGTTTTTTTACCTCGTTTATTATACTAACCAAAGTAAATTTTTAAAGAAATGAAGTAAATAATCCTACCGGATAGCGTTACACGTTGCATATGTTGTTTAAAAATGCCTGTCGAAATTGCATTATAAGTCATTTTCACCGACATGTAATGCTATGGATGACCAATGCCACAATTATGTAAATGATGGATATTTTAGAGATTAAAGTAGAAAAAGATCGAATTTGAAAAAAGAAGAAATATTATTTAAGTATTTAAAAAAGGTGATTGAAAATGGTGGAATATGACAGAAAACCACAACAACCAACAAGTACAAAATCTGACAATGGTAGCAAAGAAGGAAAAAAGAAAGCCAAGGTCGTACGTTTTTCCTTGTTTTGGCATCTCTCTCTCCTCCCAATGTCCCATCATCCACATTCCACTCCACTTCACTCATACCAAACCGCTTCCTTCCCAGAGTCACACAGTAAGTTCCCATGCCTATTCTTCTTGATTGATGTTTTTCTTTTGTTTTACCTTGGTTAAATTTTATAGGTTATAGTTGTTTGATAATGATTGAATTTGGTCTATAAAAGTATTTGTTTAGTGGTCTTTAAAATGATTGTGGAAAATGTTGTTGAAAGGTGCAGTTAAAAATGGTTTTTAAACTCATGCACTGATCAAATCGCACATACTGTCAATTATATATTGTTCAAAAAAGATAGTTAAATTATTATAAAAATAGTAGTCATGAAAATATCCTTATAATTACTACATAAATTCCTTTTTTTAATCTCTTACTTTGGTTAGTAAAATAACTGCGGTAAAAACACATTGTTTACCTCAGTATTTTCAACCAAGGTAAAAAATATTTTTTACTGTGAAAAAAATAATCGAGGTAAAGAACTTTTTACCTCGGCTATTTGACCTAAGCAAAAAAACCAAGGTAAAAGGGGCAAAGTAATAGGTCCAGATCACCATGGTAAGAAACGTGTCAAATGCATTGGTTAACGCATGTTTTTTGGTCCAGATCACCATGTCAACCTTCCCCGGCTTTATCCCAAGAAGTGTAACTAGTTTAAAACCTTGACATGACGAGATGTTCACGTAATTTCTTCCTACCCAAAAATACAGCATTCTTACCATCCTAGCATTGGCAACGACTCGCACCACGCCAATCCTGGTAGTATGTTCAAGAGCTACCACAATAAAGAATTCTACTAACAAGATGTAATCAGGTGATTTTCTCAAGTCCTTACGAATCAATTTAATTCAATTCACATCCAATTACATATATTAAAACGACATTTACAACCCCGATAGGATGATACAACACAAAACATTTACATTTACATTCATCATTGCAACCCAAGTATCATAAACAATTACATAAACAAAACAATAACTCTCAAGACATTTCAAACCAAATTCACCATTCTTCCATTAACATAATAGAATTGTAGAAATATTCATACATTTTCTAATGTCAAAGTGATACTACATTAGTTCTTCATGAATAAAAAAGTTAAATTCCTTTCACACATATGAGATTACTAAACAAGACCAAAAACGGTTGCATTTATATCCAATGGACATATATGGTTCCGAATTCGGAACTTCATCACTAAACCCTAACTCCCAATCCGATAAAATTACACAATTGAAACAAGGTCCCGATTCAATTTCTAACACCGGAAATTATATCTACCCTTTAATAACGCAATGCTTGTCATGTGACAAACTTGTAACAATCCTTGGTTCCTTAATTGTTAAGAACTCAGAATCTCAGTCAATAGAAGGCGGCGGTTTGACACAACCGCATGTAATGAGACTCAATTAAAAGAGGTTCATCTGAAATCTGTCTTTAATTAAAACTACTCAAAGGCGGTCGAACCGCCTCCCATAAATTTATAAACCTGAGTTATACATGTTCCAAATTCGGAACCTTTTCCAGAAGCCAATTCTTCGTTAAAAAAAATGAAACCGCTTTTAGTTGTTGCCTATCAAACACTCTCCACTGCTAAATCAATTTCGATTGTTAAGTATTCATGTTTACAAAGTTGATTTAAATTCGACTTTCTCACTGATTCCTTGTGTATTGTAGACTTTGCAGTACCCAAGTTTGAACTTTTGCTTTGAGGGTACAGACTTTGAACCCGCTGAAAACATGCTCTTTAGTGACTGCGTTTTCACTATATTTATCTCATGAAGTTTATGAGATGGTCTCATGTGAGACAGTCTAAACTTTAGATAGAGGCACTTATGCAATTCTAACTATATTCTAGTTTATGAGACTTATCTCTAATAATTTTACAGAGACCTATCGCTAATACTTTTCCAGGAGTTTTTTTGTCGAATTTTTCCATCATTTTCCTGCCATCTGCAATCTGCAAAAAAATCAAAAAATATTGAAAAATAATTTAAAATGCAAAAAATCAATATGATTATCGAACTGAAATTTATAAAATATCATTGAAAAATAGCATCAAATCAATGAAAAAATATGAAATATCAACTAATAAATTGTAGAAAAAATACATAAAAACAAATAAAACAACAAAAAATATATAAAAATTCAAATAAAAATTAAAAAAATTGAAAAACGTCGACTACAACTAAGAAGACATTAACTAAAATCATAAAAATATCAACAAAACTTCAACTATCAATTTTTTAAAAAAAAAAAAATCAACCAATATAAACCAAAATCTAAAAATATCAATTTCTATCATATAAACATCAACGTAAGAAAAAAAAACACTACAAAAAATCAACCTTTGTCACCCAAAACTACAAACATCAACTCGTATCACCTAAAACTCACCAAGAAAATTAAAAACATCAACATGAGAAAAAATGCAAAAATTATCAACCCATATAACCCAGTTTTTTTACAAAACATCGACTCATATCAACTGAAACTCACTCGGAAATTGAAAAACATCAACATGTGGAAAAAAATGTCAACAAAAAAACTACGGTACTTCAAGAGTATAAATTATTCACTCAAAAAATCATAAAACGT